>JAVFHJ010000013.1:2019636-2129636 GCA_037158775.1 Hetaerina titia | reverse complement strand
CCAGTGCCACGCTTAGTACATTTGGGGTATTTATAAAATTTAAACCCCGAGTAGACTAAGGAAATCGAGGAAAGAGGCACCCGAGTGCAAAGGGTTAACACACAAATGAACGTTAAACCACGGAGATATATGTCACGTACCTTGAACATTCTCTTGAAGTACGGACTGCACGCAGACAGCACCACACGGTGTGCCTTAACGTGCATTCCACCACAAGCCAGGGTCACATCAACAAAGTCCTCATCGTCACGCAACGTCCCAAACTGGGATGTGATGTTCGTCTGGAAACAATAATTAAAAAGATCTCTTACAACAACAGAAGTCCTTCCTTCCATACAAGCTTAAAACATACAACGAGCCTTGCCATTTATAAAAATGCTAGACGTACTTCCCATAACTGATTTAGTTCAATGTATTGTAATAGGTGATAATAATTGGTTTTCAACGTATATGTAGAGGAAATGATTAAAGAGGCATTATGGGAAGAACTGGAGAGGTTGGAATGAAAGTCGGAGGGGAATTCATGTAAAATCGGTTAGGTTTGATTGAATGACCAGGCATTAGTTGCTCAGTCAGCCAATGGGGTTGCAAGCATTGCTGAGTGAATTGGAGGTTCAGTGCAATAAATATGGGATGAGAATCAATATTAATAAAACTAAGGTTATTGTGGTTTTATCCAAGAAAAAGGCTAAGCTAAACATTTAAAATACTACCTTGATCAAAAAGTTCCCGGAATAACCACCGTGTGGGGCTCCCATCGTTCTGATTTGAGTTCTGTTTTTTTTTGTTAAATTGGTACATCTGTTGTTGATATTCCCTTTAAATCTTAGTGTCATAACTTGACATTTGCAAAAGTTACGTAGCCAAGAGTACATCTATCTCTGTGTGTGTTGGCGATTTTTTACAATTGCAGAAATGGATTTAAATTTGCAACAACGAACTTGTATTAAATTTTGCGTAAAAAACGGATTTAGTGGCGCACGGACGTTGGAAATGTTGGAAAAGTGTTTCGGCAACGATTCTCTAAAAAAAACGGTGGTTTACCAGTGGCACGAGCGGTTCAGAAGTGGTGGTGACTCAATCGAAGATGATGAACACAGTGGTAGACCATCGACATCGAAAGTCGGTGAAAAAATTGATAAAGTAAAAGAAATGTTGGTCAATAACAGCAAATTAACCATCAGAGAAATAGCGGAGGACTTGAACATTGCCTATGGATCCGCCCGAGACATTGTGGTTAATGATTTGGGTTTCCGTCGTGTAGCAGCAAAGTTGGTGCCAAAAGACCTCAATTTCATGCAAAAAAGAGACCGTGTTGACGTCGCAAAAGACATGATTTGCGAGGCTGAATCCGATCCCACATTCATCATAAGGATCATTACTGGAGACGAGACGTGGGTTTATGAGTACGACACGCAATCCAGACATAAGGCAAGTGAATGGCGTTCACCAAATGAGCCGAGACCAAAAAGCCACGTCGTTTTCAGTCAAAAAAGAAGGCAATGCTGACGGTTTTCATGGATTACAACGGTGTAGTGCATCATGAATTTTTGCCAGAAGGCCAGACAGTAAACAAAGAGTATTATTTGGGCGTTATGAGACGTTTGCGTGAAGCAATTCGCCGAAAGAGACCAGAAATCGTCGCACAGTGCGTCGAGACCGTCGCACAGTGCGTCGAGACCGTCGCACAGTGCTATCATTATTCATAATTTTTTGACGAAAAATGCAACAAATACCATCCAACAGCCACCGAATTCACCTGATTTGGCTCCCTGTGACTTCTTTCTGTTCAATCGAGTTAAAAAACCATTACGGGGAACGCGTTTTAGCAGCCGAGAGGAAGTAATGGAAAAATCGCAGGAAGCACTGATCGACATACCGAAAGCCGAATATAAAAAATGTTCGAGGATTGGATCAAGCGCTGGCATAAGTGTGTTGCAGTCGATGGGGATTACTTTGAAGGGGACAATATAGATTTAGATGAATAAACTTGTATTTTTAATTTTCTGAATAAATTCCGGGAACTTTTTGAACAAGGTAGTAGGCGGGGAAAAGATAGAGCAGGTAGAACAGTTTATACGTATCTCTGGAAGTGTTTTGGACTAACACGGTGTCAAAGTAGTATTGGGGATGTAAGGAGAAGAATTGTGCAATTAGGTTAAAGAGGCTTTCACACAATAAGGAGGAGGAGAGAGTAGATGACGATGGGGACGTTGAGTAGGGAGGTTAAGAAAAGACTTGTTAGAAAACACTCTGATATGGAGCGTAGCTATGTATAGCACGGCAACGTGGTCACTGAAGCAGGAGGATAGACATAGATTGGAGGCTTTTGCAGATATGTGGGTGTGTTGTGAAGAATGGAGAAGGTGAAATGGACCGAAAGAAGGAAAACAAATGAGGAAGTACTGGAGATGGTGGGTGAGGAGAGGGGTTTGTTGGGAGATATGCTATGGAGGCAGATGAAAGACGGATGAAAAGGGCATATTGAGTGGCAATTGTGGGATGTTGAAGACTGTAATAGAGGGGAGAATTCTAGGCAAACGAGACAAGGGCAGGCACAGGATAGGGATGTTGGACGGGAGGAAAGAAGTACACAGAGATGAAGAGGGAACTGATGTATAGAGTTGGTTGCTGGATTGGGTTTTGTTTGGAGATACAAAATGTTTATTTGATAGTTGTGTCCATCCAAAAACCTACCTTAACTGGTAGATTGCCTAATGATAATAGGTTTCAAAGAGTACGGAAGGCTCAGCATGGAATTGGACTGAGAAAATCAGAGAAATATATGGTACCCAAGTACAATAATGTCCAAGAGGACATTGGAATATACAGTTCCGAACTTGTTAAACCAACTACCCCAACCAATAGAATCCATAGAAAATATTTTGGTACTAAGGAGGCAATTAAGACGTTGGTTGTTTGAGAAATATAATGAGAATGATAGGTGACAGGCTTCTGCTTGTGATATCTATATATGTGTGTATGACGGTATGTTTCTCAAGTATAATGTGGAAAACTGTATGAATGTGCATTAGACAGGTTGCCGAGGACCTAAACATATCGATTGGCTCGTGCCATTTGACTTTTACCAATGATTTGGGCATGAAACGGGTCACCGTGTAATTCATACCACAATTGCTCAATTTTTGACCAAAAATAGAAATACGTTAAAACATTGCTAACGAAGTGTTGGGCTCTGTCCGTGATGACCCAAATTTGCTCCGGAGGGTCACAACGGGGTGACGAATCATGGGTTTATGGTTCTGAGGTGGAAACTAAAGCTCAATCATCCCAATGGAAGCTTCAGCGCGAGCCAAGACCGAAAAAAGCGTGCCAAGTTCGGTCAAATGTGAAGGTTTTGCTTAGAGTTTTCTTTGATCGAAGGTGCATTGTGCATCATGAGTTCTTGCCACAGGGTAGAAGGGTAAATAAGGGATACTATAAGCTAGTCATGCACAATTTGCACAAAGCAATCCACCACAAACGCCAGGATTTGTGGGAGAACAAAAATTGGCTTTTGCACCATGACAACACCCCTGCTCACACATCGTTACTTTTGAATGAAAGTTTGGCCAAAAACAGCACACTTACGATGCCCCAGCCACCGTATTCCCAAGATCTGGCCCCCAGTGACTTCTTCTTGTTCCCGAAACAGAAGAGGGCCATGAAACACAGATTCTTTGATCCATTTTTTCGGAACAGGCAAAAATGGAGGACGAGCCAAAACGCGTCCAAGCAAAACAGCTGTGAACAATTAACTGAACATTCAAAATGGCTGAACTTTTCGGCATAGGGGAGAGACATAAGTGCCAACATAATGTCAAAAAATAATCAAAAATCAAACATACGTAGCCCGCAGAAATTAAAAAATTGGCGATACTTTTTTAACACACCTTGTGTATTAACTGTTCCACCTACTCTAATAGTTTTTGCCCTCCTATTTTAACGTTTAAGCCTTAGCCTATCTCTTTCCGGAAAAAGGCATTACCTTTGTTTAATTTGTGTTTACTCTCAACCCACGTCTATCGCACCAAATTTCCAATTCCCTCACCAATGCCTGCAAACCCTTCAGATAGCTGTCTCATCAAACCAGAACTTGGTCATCGGCGAACCCAACTGATTTTATGAATTCCACACAGATTTACATGGCAATTCAATATAAATCATGATAATCTCAACATAATAACATAAACTAAGCATCGTAAACAAAGGTTTAAATGACAATAACTTCAAAAAGGGATAGATAAAACAGTTTCTGGCGTCACTTGGTAGAAAATCTTCATGTTGACGTTCTTTTAAAAATAAAACCACTTTGCATTTAAAATTATCGGCCATCCACGCCTTGATACACAGAGTATGTTCCATCCCTTTGTCTAAAAGAGAACACTCTTAAAGAACTAAGGATCATTAAACAAATTGCAGTGAACAATGGACATATAGAGAAGATTTAATTGATAAACTTCACCATAAGAAACTATCCCGTGCAGCCAAGTTCTCCCACATACACAGAAAACCAGCCACAGCGGCGGAGATTCCCTTGTCTTGGTCACTTGTCGTTAAAAGTACAAAGAATCCTCCCAAAGGAAAAAAGTTAGACCGGCCTTTTACAATAACACTAATTAAAGCAACATGTTATGCCACACGAAAGACTAGGTTGGACCCCTACACAAAAGGCGAGTGTACAAACTCCGCTGCAAAGACTTCGACCGGATCTAGATAGGCCAGACGGGGAAGGAGATTTGAAACGAGAATAAAGGAACACCGAGCTTGCTTTAAAAATAACATCTCCGCATCACTCTTTGCCAAACACCTGAGAGATTGTGGCCACAGCAGTGATTTCACTCTTTCCGAAATTCTGCACTTTGAGAAGAAAGACCACCGTCTCGATGCACTGGAGCAATTAGAAATCCTTCATCACACGAATTACGGGGAAGATGTTTTGACCAACAATTTTCTTTACCCTTCACGTTCCCCGTTATTGTTTTTTCCCTCCCTCACCCCCCGCCAGCTCATCTGAAGCCAAGTGAGACTTTTTCAACAATGTAGCGACTCCTGCCAGCCCGCTACTGAGAGTCACCTGACTAATTACCAAGTGCCATTGTTCTCCCCGTTCACAATAATCGTTCCCCTAATCCTCTGCCAACTAATCCGATGTCAGGTGGGCTTTTTGCAACATTGTATTGACCCCCTCTCCTCCCAGCCTGCTAATTATCTAATTGGTTTTTATCTAATTATCCAATTATTGCTAATTTGTCAATATTACCAATCCCCCTTCTCCAACTCAAACCATAAACTTTTAACCAGCCCCCGTCTTCCTACCTCAACCAATCATTTCTTTCCTTCCTGCCTCCTCTTCCCCTCCGCCCAGAGATATGTATATGCATACTGTGCTTGACTTGTATTTTTACCTGACGATGTAATGCTATAACGAAACCTGGGTCGTGAAAAATAAAAAGTTTACGTGGAAAAGCAAAGTGGTTTGATTTTTATAAGAAACATCTCAAAAAGGGTCTTAAAGAGAGAGGAAGGAAGTTGTCTTTCAACAGTATTACACTTGAACATTAAACCTATGAATTATACACTTCGGAACAATGAAACAAGGCAATTGAAAGGCATTTTGGACAAATTAGAACGAACTTCCACGGATTCCACGACGAATTAACATTGTTTTACGAGCGTAACTGCCATTTTCAAACGCAACAATTTGATTATTCCCATTCAAATGCAAACATGAAAACACTTTCATCTTTTTCCATCTAATCCGATTTGCGTGTGTAGATTCTGACCTGATAAACCAGGGTCCCATCTTTTTGCAATGGGAAATGTGGCACGACAATGGGGCGCAAGGTTGCGCATTAATTTAAACAGAGTATTGGAAAGAAACAAGACTCACGAGGAAGTTGTTCCACCTGAGGCAGAACTGCTGTTCATCCTCTGACGTGGCTGCGTCCTCTCTCCCCTGCCTCCTGCCCTGTTGCGGCCTGCTGCGTTGCGTCTCCCTCTCGTCCCCGGATGACGAAGCGGAAGAGGGAGTCACCGACACGTTTGGTGCCTTCCTGCGCGACTTACGCTTGCGTCTTTTACGCAACCTGTCCCCGACTGCTTCATTCTCCACCCTCGACGCATCCACATCGCTCCCCACCTCCTCAGCCCTCCTCTTCTTAGCTCTACCATCCGCGCAAGACGACTCCTCTGCTGCGCAACCCCCCACGCAACCCTCTTTCATCCCCCCATCGCATTCCGAGACGGCAGTCTGCGCATCGACCGCAGATGTCAGCTGATCTTCAACCACGCAACACTTTTCGGCATCTGACAGTTGTGGTTTGGCACAAAGGGATTCTTTGTTGGCACCATGGCACTCGACAGAGCTTGCTTCTGCCTTTTCGCTGGCACTACCCTCATTGCGCACCACGCTGACCTCTCCAGGAGCCAAGTTTGACCCCTTCAAACAGTCGCTGACATCCGATTCGACCTTCGACTCGAAGCTCTTCAAAGAATTGATAGCTGCGCAGTTATCCTGGTCACCTACAAACACAGACAGTGAAAACAATTCAATTAACATAGTTAGCAGCATGTTGGACAGAATTTCAATACCACTGATTTGAAGAGACGCAAGGAAAACAACAGGAATATTTACAGTCCGCAAGGATATTTAAAATTAATAACACATAAATCAGAAAATTAATATTTTTGTATTTACTAATGGACATGTCAAACGAAGACAGGTTAGAGTAGTGGGTTCTTAACACTTTCATGAATGGGATAAAAATTCAAAAATCAACATATGAGGGCGCTCTCATAAGTACCCAGCATGACCTAGAAATGGCGGTAATTGTTTGAAAAATATCACTGTATTAGAAAGTACGCAATCTATAAAGCGTATGTTTAAAGTTTGAAGACGCCACGTTGTTTAGTAATTGTTTGGTGGACATCAATATTTGAACATTGTCAGTGAATTCGTGAATATTGGAGAAAATTGGTCAATCGTTATATGTGATATGCAATACTTTTAATTTGAGAAAAGCCTCTCAGCCCAACCAATGTAATAGAGCCGAACTGGATTCTACTCTGTTGGGTGAGTGAGTCTGCTCCTTCGTTAACAACAATATTATATATATATATATTGGGTGGCATTGGAGATTAAACGAGGGGCCGTACGAGCTGTCGAGACGAGAACATTGCATTGGTCGACCAAATGAGGGGACGACTCCAGAAACGATGAAGGAAATCCACGAAGTGATACTGGATGATCGTCGAATGAACGTGTGCGAGCTAGCAGACATGGTAGGCATTTCAAGAAGTGCGGTACATGGCATATTAACAGAAAATTTGGGACATGAGAAAGCTGTGTGCAAGATGGGTGCCACATTTGCTCACACTCGAGGCAAAACCAGTGTCGTGAAGATGTTTCAATTGATGTGTTTAGCAAAGTTTCACAGCAACAAAGCAGAAATTTTGCACAGTTTCATAACCGTGGATAAAACATGGGTCCATTACTTCACACCCGGGACAAAAGAACAATCGAAACAATGGATTCAATAGGGAGAAAACCGGCTCGAAAGAAGAAGCGAAGACTTGTATCATCTGCAGGGAAGATCATGGCATTGGTTTTTTGGGATTCGAGTGGGTTAATTGTCACTGACTATCTTGATAAAGGGAAAACTATCAACAGCGAGTGTTATGCAAACTTATTGCAATGTTTGAGCGTGGAAATCGAGCAAAAATGGCCTCATTTGGTAAAGAAGAAAGTGTTGTTCCATCAATACAATGCACCAGCTCACAAATCCGTTACTTGCAATGGCCGAAATTCATTGAATTAAAGTTTGAATCGCTACCATTCATGCACCCCATTCGCCAGATTTGGCCTCCATTGGATTATTTCCTGTTGGCAAACTTGAAAAAATGGCTCAAGGGTCAAAGATTTTCCAACTGTGAAGAAGTGAGTGATGTCTTGGCAGTTTCTAGCTATTTTGAGGAGCAAGACAGTTCTTATTATAATGAAAAGGGTATCGAACTCATTGAACATTGCTAAGAAAAGTGTATAGAGCTAAACGGATATTATTATGTTGATAAATAAATAGTTTTTTCTCCAAAATCTTTGTGCTTTCCTCTTGTTGGGTCGGAAACTCCTGGGATTAAGCCCGTATAAACGCCCTATTGACACCTCAACACAACGATGACAAAACAACTGCATCTTGTTAAAGCACAGAAAAAACCAACTCAGACATTTAAAAAAATACTAATGTCAATATACACTCACCAGTTCAATTGTTTATTGTCAATATTATTACAACAGCTTTCTGTTGCTGTATTCCTTACCTGTCGGGACATGCCCGGTGCTGACTTTGTCCACTGATCCACAACCGTCTACCGTGGTCTGTACACTGGAAGGCGATAATGCCATGGCACTGGTCTTTCCGCTCTCCGATTCCGGACCCTTGCCCAACTCAACCAATCCAATCCTGCTGGCCAAACCCTCTTCAGGACATAGCGCAGAAGGAAAAGCTAGCGGAGATCGGTTGCCATTCTCGACACACACCTGTCAATATGGAATAGAGGAAGAATCAAGCTGTTGAAACAACGCAAAGCTTGAATGAGAAGTGGGCGTGCATAAGCGCAAACTATACACGCAATTACCATTAAGGATATATTGCGGGGATAATTATTATTAGGTAATGTACCGGTTTAAGGTAGGTTTTTGGATGGACACAACTATCAAATAGACATTTTGTAACTCCAAACAAAACCCAATCCAGCAACCTAATCTATACATCAGGTCCCTCTCTTCATCTCTGCGTACTTCTTTCCTCCCTTCATCCCCTATCTATAAGACATCCATATCCTGTTCCTGCCCTTTCCTCGTTTGCCTAACATTCTCCCCTCTATTACCTTCTTCAACATTCCACTACTGCTCAATATGCCTTTCATCCATTTTTCCTGCCTCCATAGGATTTCTCTCAACAAACCCCTCTCCTCACCCACCATCTCCAGTACTTCCTCATTTGCTAATTCCTTCTTTCGGTCCATTTTACCTTCTCCATTCTTCTCCAAACCCACATTTCAAAAGCCTCCAATCTACGTCTATCCTCCTGCTTCAGTGACCATGTTTCTGAACCGTACATAGCTACGCTCCATATCAGAGTGTTTTCTAACAAGTCTTTTCTTAACATCCCTACTCAACGTTCCCATTGTCATCAACTCCCTCCTCCTTATTGTGTGTGAAAGCCTCTTTAACCTAATAGCGCAATTCTTCTTCTCCTTACGTCCCCAATACTACTTTGACACCGTGTTGGTCCAAAACACTTCCACAGATACGTACATAAACTGTTCCACC
The DNA here is from genome assembly GCA_037158775.1 of Hetaerina titia. Classification (NCBI taxonomy): domain Eukaryota; kingdom Metazoa; phylum Arthropoda; class Insecta; order Odonata; family Calopterygidae; genus Hetaerina; species Hetaerina titia. The sequence continues at coordinate 2,120,302 of JAVFHJ010000013.1, read as the reverse complement.
TGCTCTATTTTTTCCCAGCCTATTTTAATGTTTAGCTTAGCCTTTTTCTTTCTTGGATAAAATCGCATAACCTTTGTTTTATTAATATTGATTCTCATCCCATATCTATCGCACTGAACCTCCAATTCACTCAGCAATGCTTGCAACCCCTTGGCTGACTGAGCAACCAATGCCTGGTCATTCAATCAAACCTAACCGATTTTAAATGAATTCCCCTCCGACTTTCATTCCTACCTCTCCAGTTCTTCCCATAATGCCTCTTTAATCATTTCCTCCACATGTACGTTATATAAGTTCTCTGCCATACAGCCTTTCCATGCATTCCGCTTCCTAAATTATCAATTTAAAACACCCAATTTCTCCAAACCCACACGAGATGCAACAAATTCAAATTTGTTCGCCACACGTGCCATGTTCCGTGATTCTCACAGCTTAACAAAAACAACAACATCACAAACCTTTGCGTGGATATCTGCTGTTCCATCCTGGACATCTACAGCCGACGTAACGTCCATTGTTTCCTCCGAGGATTTAGTCGCCAGTTCCCCAATCGCCACCACACCAACATCATCATCTTTGATCTGCTTGGCTCCAGCCTCCGACTGGTCAACGCTTTCTCCACTGGGCTCCATGATCCACTGATCATCTACACTGGTCAATCGACTTAACACTGTGAGGGGAAAATATTTCAGCATCACGAACAGTCCGAGGCGATTGCATAATAAGAGAAGAAGATCATCGCTGAGATTGGAAAACCCAAATGCATCAAAATAAGAAACATTGAATTTAACAAACCCCCAAACTTGCATAAACGTCAAATTTGCCATCACTACAGTTAACTCTCTGTTATATAATCCATCAGTTAACGGGAGGCAAACATCTAGAAATAACTAATTAAAATTAGCAATGTTATTCCACCATATCGTATCAGACCCTGGTAAGACCAATTTTGGAGTACGCTTCTCTAGTTTGGGACCCTCATGAAGAAGGACAAATCAAATAACTAGAAAAGGTGCAAAGAAAGGCTGCCCGATGTGTTTTCTGGGGAAGCATAGGAGGATGGATAGTGTGTCTGACATGCTAAAAACATTGGGCTGGGAACCTTTACAAACTAGAAGGAAAGTAAGCAGACTTTGTGGAATGTTCCGCTTTCTGAATGGGGAGAAGGCTTGGGCAGATCTAAGGAAAGAGGCGGGGAACCCGAATTTTATCGGGAGAAATGACCACAAATTTAAGGTAAAATGCCGGGCACAAAGAACGAATTTAAAAAAATATTCTTTTCTAAAATAAAACAATTGTTGATTGGAACAATTTACCTCAAAACATTTTTAAGCCCTTTCCTAACAGAGTCCAAGCTTTTGAGAAAAGATGTAAACAACTTCTGTAATCATTTGATTGATGTGTTGTATAAAATTAAATGTAACAGCTTAATTTTTTTTTCTTTCATGTTGATTGGGAAACAAATGTTAATGAAATGGGGATTTTCTTTATTTTATGTACTACAGATTGGTGTTTGGAAATTTCCTTAAAGTGTATTTTCTTTTTTCTGACTGATTTTATTTATTATCTTTTGTGAGATTGATTGTATTTCAGAAACCACGCTATTTTTCCAAGGCAAGTTTATTGTAACACCTGGGACTTGTGTGCCACCTGACATTTGTCTATTTGCACATGTACATTTTAATAATAATAATAACAATATCACGCCTGAAACGTCTCTTTTTATCTAGAGATAACATAAACCGTAAACAGAGGGAAGTACCCGACGTCGTCGAGGGAAAGAGGACACAAGCATTTGCTGACCACTGAACAAACGGGACCCAGAGGATCACCAAAACAAGCACGCTTGTGCGAGATTGCTGCAGACGAGGAAGAGGAATTGGCGGCGGACGTCGTCGTGGAGGAGAAACCGCTTGTGATTGGTGAGTGGTGGTTGGCAGGGGATGTCTCTGGGTTGCGATGTTCAATTTGAACTCACAACCCCAAAACTTATCGTCTGTCTAGACAAAAGAGTATTCCACAAGATTAACAAGTCTGAAATTTCACCAGTTAAGAGGGAAATCCCAGAAGTAGCGGACCCAACCAAGAAAACACGAAATTTCTGAATAAAATGTATTTATATATCAACGTAATAATCATCTTTTAGCTCTATAATACACTTTTCTCATCGATATTCAATAATTTCAATAACATTTTTATAATAATTAGAACTGTCTCGCTCCTCAACATAGCAATTAACCTTTTGCACTCGGATGTCGAGTGTGACTCGACACTGTTAGCAGCAACGGCAGCACCTCGTGTATGTCGAGCCACACTCGACACGGAGTTTCACCGAGAGGGGAATTGGGATTAATGTCCATATTTTCCAATAACTGTACTTGTAATCATCTGCATGAGAGGACAAGTAAAGTAAGGCTCAATTAATAGCATGGCTTGTTTTATAAATGAATAGTATCGACCCATAATGTCATTATCGTTGACATAAATGCCATCTCCAAAGGATGCCACCACCTACGCAGATGTTTGTTGTCATCTCTTTACTGTGTTGTAAGTTCTTTTTGCCCTTCATTACTCTCGGAAGTCGGCTAAATGTGAAGTAATGCCTTTGAGAGATGAACTGTGTCTGAAAGAAAGATCGCCAGAATGTATAGTTACCTCAGTCAGGTGTTCCTATTGCTTTCTAGTTTGGATACTTTGATTTCCTTTTCTTCCCAGTGTCAGCTGTCTCATCAAACGTTCTTTTCTTATCTATTGCACAATCAGGAATCTAGTTTGAAGTGTAACCAGTTTAGAGGTAGAAGTACCCGACCCAACAAAGGAAAACACATTTTTGGAAGAAAATGATTTATTTTTATGTAATAAAGATTCGGAAGTTGGAATGTCTCTGGCGTTTATGAAGATTGTGTTATTTGTGCAGTCCGCTGGTTAAAGTTGAGTTTCGTTGGGGCATGGGCGTTTGGAATGGACCAATTACGAGGCTCATTTGACCAGAGGACCCCTGCGCAGGGGACTTGTTGCTCCTGCTGTTGCACAGGGGACTTGTATTGTCTTAGACAAGTGACTTGTTGTGGCTCACGTACCCTCCCCAGTGCTTTTTAAAGTCTAACCTAACGCAGAGTGCAATACAATTCAGTTTTTCCCTTCCATTGAAAATGGCTTTGGGAACAACGCAACCTTGCGTCTACCTTGCTTTCCCCAGGAGAAAAAATTGAACCTTGCCATTTGAAAATCTCACATCGCGAAGGAATCTCTTAAATATTTTGGGAAATGATTTATTTTTATGTAATAAAGATTTTAAGGATTGGAAGTTGGAATGTCTGTAACGTTTATGAAGATTGTGTTATATGGGCAGTCCGCTGGTTAAAGTTGAGTTTCTGTGGGGCATGGGCATCTGGAATGGACCAATTTTGACGCTCATTTGACCAGAGGAACCCTTTGTACACGCAACACATAGAAACCTTGTTCAAATTTCCCTAAACTTCCCCACAAAAAGGGGATTATTATTATTAGGTAATCTACCGGTTTAAGGTACGTTCTTGGATGGACACAACTATTAAATAAACATTTTGTGACTCCAAACAAAACCCAAACCAGCAACCTACTCTACATCAGGTCCCTCTTCATCTCTGTTTGTACTTCCTTCCTCCCTTCATCCCGTCCAACATCCCTATCCTGTTCCTGCCCTTTCCTCGCTTGCCCAACATTCTCCCCTCTATTACCCTCTTCAACATTCCACTACCGCTCAATACGCCTTTCATCCATCTTCCATCTGCCTCCATAGGATTTCTCTGAACAAACCCCTCTCCTCACCCACCATCTCCAGTAAAAAAAGGGGATTATAACATTAATTAACACAAACATTAATATATATACAGGTGTGTATATACAATGTTATATATACACAAGGGTAATCGCAGCAGTACCCAAACCAGCTAAGAAAACATGAAAATTTAGGAAATGCATTCATTTATCAACGTAATAATCGCCTTTCAGCTCAATAATACACTTTTCCCAGCGATGTTCATCAAGTACGATACCCTTTTCATAATAATAAGAACTGCCTTGCTCCTCAAAATAGCCATTAACTGCCAAGACATATCACTCACTTCTTTACGGTTGGAAAATCTTTGACCACCACTGAGCCATTTTTCAAATTTGGCAAACAATAAATAATCCGAGGGGGCTAAATCTGGCGAATGGGGTGCACGAATGAGAGAGCAATTCAAACTTTAATTCAATGAATTTCGGCCAATGCAACAAAGGATTTGTGAGCTGGTGCATTGCATTGATGAAACAACACTTTCCTCTTAGCCAAATTAATCAAAGTCGGAGGGGAATTCATTTAAAATCGGTTAGGTTTGATTGAATGACAAAGCATTGGTTGCTCAGTCAGCCAATAAGGGGTTGCAAGAATTGCTGAGTGAATTGGAGGTTCAGTGCGATGGATACGGGATGAGAATCAATATTAATAAAACAAAGGTTATTGCAGGGGAGAAATCATAAGGAGGCAGTGGAGTGTATAAAGATGGTTATTCAGAGATCATTTTGATTGATTGGCAGTGGGATGTTGAAGACTATGATAGAGGGAAGAATATTGGTCAAACGAGAAAATAGGGATAAGATAGGTATGGATTTTGGATGGAATGAAGGAAGTTCGCAGAGATGAAGAGGGGTTAGTTGTGTAACGTTAGTTAGATTAAAGTTAGTTAGAGTAACAATGTAGGGTTGTGTTTTGTTAGGATGCACAAAAGATATCCATTTGATAGTTGTGTCCATCCAAAAATCTACCTTAACTGGTATATTTCCTAATACATTAATTGCCTGCACAATTTACTATTTGTTGCTATTTCCATATTATCTACAGATGATAATAATCCCAAAAGTACCCAACCCAGTGAGGAGAACACGAAAATTCTGGAAAATAATGTATTTATTTATCAACATAATAATCTCCTTTCAGCTCTATACACTTTTCCCATCGATGTTCAATGAGTTCGATACCCTTTTCATTATAATAAGAACTGTCTTGCTCCTCAAAATAGCCATTAACTGCCAAGACATATCACTCACTTCTTCACGGTTGGAAAATCTTTGACCACCACTGAGCCATTTTTCAAATTTGGCAAACAATAAATAATCCGATGGAGGCTAAATCTGGCGAATGGGGTGCACGAATGAGAGAGCAATTCAAACTTTAATTCAATGAATTACGGCCATTGCAAATAACGGATTTGTGAGCTGGTGCATTGTATTGATGAAACAACACTTAGTTCTTGGCCAAATGTGGCCACTTTTGCTCGATTTCTTCACTCCTAACATTGCAATAAGTTGACATAATACACGCCATTCATATTTATTCCTTTATCAAGATAGTCAATTGAAAATTATCCCACACTCATGGTAAAAAATTGAAACACTGTAGACTTCCACATATAGAATTTATTAAACGACCCGGGTTTCATCGCTGAGCGACATCATCAGGTAAAATGTTTACCATTACATACCAATATATACCCTCTGAGGCGAGGTAGGAGATTAGGGGAGGCAGCGAGGGAGGAGGAAGGGTCGGTGGGGGGGGGGGGGAGAAACAATGTAACATTAGCCGGGTTATGAGATGTAACAGAGAGTAACAAAACATTAGCCGGGTTATGAGATGGGAGGCAAGGCAAAGGAAGGTCACGAGCGGGGGGGAAAAAGAGTGAGAAAGCCTCACGGGGATGGGATAGGGTCTGGGGCAAAGTGGTCAGGGAAGAGTCGGAGGAGGTGGGTTCTTCCCATCCGTGTCTTGGGGTGAGGGGGCGGGAGAGGTAGTGGTGATTAAAGAAAAGGTGGTAGCGTCGGTGTGAGTGATTGCTTCACTTAAACATTGCAATGAGTTGGCATAATACTCACCAACCATTGATAGTTTTTCCTTTTTTCAAGAGAGTCAATTGAAAATTATCCCACGTGCATCCCAAAAAACCGGACACCATGACTTTGCCTTTTGCTTTGTGGCTGTGAAACTTTGCTAAACTTTGTTCTCCAGGCCTTGATGCATTACATAAGATTGTTGGGCCAAATTTTTATGGTTAAATGGATGGCAATTTCAATTACCAATCATGTAAATTTTCTTCATACATGAGGTCGGTAAATTAAGTAATGGAACTAGCAACGTACCATTCGATCTGGCAAAACTGGAGGCTCTGGGCTTGGAGTGGTAGTAGGAAAACATGTGAGCCACCTTCAGTACAGGTTTGAACTCACTCAAGTCATTTGGATGTCCCCAGCGATAATTTTTGTGTAGAACAGTTTTTTCTCTCGGGTTCTATAAATTATTGACATCAATGTCATTCAAACAAATGAGGAAGTACTGGAGATGGTGGGTGAGGAGAGGGGTTTGTTGAGAGAAATCCTATGGAGGCAGATGGAAGATGGATGAATGGCATATTGATCGGCAATAGTGGGGTGTTGAAGAAGACTGTAATAGAGGGGACGATGTTGGGCAAGCGAGGTAAGGGTAGGAACAGGATAGGGATGTTGGATGGGATGAAGGGAGGAAAGAAGTACACAGAGATGAAGAGGGACCTGATGTATAGAGTAGGTTGCTGGATTGGGTTTTGTTTGGAGTTACAAAATGTTTATTTGATACTTGTGTCAATCCAAAAACCTACATTAACCGGTAGATTACCTAATAATAATAATAATGTCATTCTGGGCTATGGGGTTGTTCTTGCTTCAGATTTGGGCACAGCGCAACAGGAAACTCTTGTTTAACTTCAGCAGGCAGGCAGGAGAGTGTTATTTGTCAAGAACCAAGGTTTTTGGGTGGTTTAAGGCATTTTCGGAAGGAAGAGAGACTGTTGAAGATGAACCACGAAGCAGGAGAAGGCCTTCATCTTCAAGAAACAATGAAAATGAAGACAGAATCTGGTTTCTTGTGCTATCAAATCGTCAATTGACAGTCAAGAATGAAAAGTGAAGAGTTGAATTTGACTCGAACACCACCGTTCAACAGATCTTGATCAATGAATTGGGGATGAGGAAAATCTACACAAAAAATGGTTCCAAAAAAAAACCTTTCGCATGACCAAAAGGAAATCATGTGCCTTAAATTGTTGGATTCGACTGAAATTGACCCCCATTTTCTGGAACGTGTCACTACTGGTGTACGATTCTTGGGTGTTTGAGTACGACCCAGAAACCAAGCACCAGAGCACAGCGTGGCACACTTCAACCTCTCCAAGACCCAAAGAAAGCAATGATGAGGAAGTCTAACATCAAGCGCACGCTGATTTGTTTTTTCCACATCCACGGAATCGTCCACGAAGAGTTTCCACCTCAAGGCCAAACGGTCAATCAACACTTTTCCCGGGAAGTTCTTGAGAAAATTCGAGAAAGGGACATTCGTGTGAGACCAAACATCAATGAACAACTGGGTTTTGCGTCACGATTATGCTCCTTGTCACACAGCAATTTCAATCAACGAGTTTGTGGGCAGTAAAAACAATTCCAGTTTGCTCCTCACAGCCTCCTTATTCACCCATCTTGAGTCCTCGTGACTTTAATCTCTTCCCGAAGTTGAAAAACCACCTCAAAGGGAACTCATTTTGGGACATTAGAAAGCATTCAAACGGCTGTAACTGACCAGCTGGAGGCTATTCCAGTATCGCAGAGATCTAGCACTATTCTGAGGTGTGGAAGAACTGTATCCAGCGCTGTTTGTCTTCAGAAGGAAGTCATTTCGAGGGTGACAAATTATAAAATTGTTTCTCTATTTTAATGATTTTTTTTAAAATCAGTATGAATACCTAATTTACAGACGTTGTATTCCTATCTTTTGGCAATCAACTTCAAGGGATGCATGCAAATCTGATCATTTTCAAAGATTAACAGCTTGATTAAAATCAGCCAATGGGTTCTGAATGAGAAAACCACCAAAATGATTCAACTCCGCTGCCTTGACAGACAAAAATACAACTTCTTGAAACAATATATGTCCTAATTTGTTGCTCTTGTGTTGTGTCGACGGCTTTATAATTCAAAACCACTCAAGTCGCTACCCTTCGTAGTATTTGAGTTTAAGATTAAGAAATTTCCTATCCACCGATCAATCATTATTCTCTCACCCTAAAGTAATTAAAGATTCATTTAAAATCTGTTTGGAAAACTAATACACATAATTAAAATACGTTTCAAACAGTTTAAACTGTGGCAGTTAATGACATGTACCAAAAAAATGAATTATAATTACGGGTACTTATCAAATAGAATTATTACACATCGTTTGGCAGTGAATATTACACAGGGAAGTTTAAACTGTTTCCCAGATGTTCGCCAAGGAAACAATCTCGTTTGGACAAACCTTGATACAAAATTGCAATTAGTCTTAATTGCGGCGAAGAAAAACAAATCGCGAATTCCGACAGTCAATTCGCCGAATCAACAGCGAATGTTTCCCCTAGCAACGCAAACATTCATCAAGTTACAACAAACTACAATGAAAGGTAACATTAGAGTCACATTATCTAAGTATATAAACTTATAGTATTTAACCATTGTGTAAAAAAAATCTCCTTATATCTCTCTAGGTAAGGTAGCATACAGATAGAAATACGTTATTCATGGTCAAATAATGAAAATTACATAAAGAACGAAAATTGAATCCGGTCAGCAATCACACAGTATGAATCACGAGTCTTTCATATTATTCCAATTCCACATCATGACGCCATTATGTCAAATATGAACAAAATTAACGAAGAATTCAATCATCATTCGAGGTGTGGTCATTTTTTATCGCATGTATGCATAAAATGTCCATTTTACGCGAGTCGATGACGTTAAAAAGTACGGTAAATTCCAGATTTTGAGGAAATAATATATTTCCTCGTGTATCTTCAATTGGAATATGATCATAACATTCACTGTTTCATGTTAAACTGATGAAAATGATTAAGAAAAAAGATTGAAAGAGCGGCCAGATGTAAATCCAGAATCCGCGCTCAGAAAAAGCGGGTTATGATATAGTTGTACACAATTGCCGCGCGTTAAAAGTACTCGCTGGATAAAAATAAATAATGAGATAAAAACACTAAGGATAAATTTACGAAGCCATGCGGAAATAGTCGCAGGTTTAGTTTCCATATAAAATACTTCAAAACCGCAGTAATTACGCCAAAGAAAATGTTTCAAGTTGAATTACACTTATTCGTTATTCCTACAACTGTTATTAGTTCTATGGTGTTTGGCTAAAACATCGTTCTTTCACGATGGGAGAAATTATTTTATAACTTCATCGACGACGGATGAATTAAGTACTTCCTGAGAAAAGGTCTATTTGGAAAGTATATCAAACAAATATCTCCAGAACTGTTCGCTGAAAAATAACGACAAGAATTTTCTCTCGAAATTAACTTGCACGACCATCACACCGCCGCAACGCATTTATCATTTGCCGGCGACATATTAATATAAGGCGGATCTCAAATGCTTCGCCGAGTGCTGCGCTCACACTACCCAACCTACGCTCAATCAATCAATGATTGAATCAATTCATGACGACAGCCGAGGCAAGATGGAGGCCAATGCCGCTCATTGGCCAATCAATACAATCAAGACCCGCTCGCGAATATATAGAAACATAAAGAAACAACACAACTGCCTGCAATCCACACTGAAATGAAAATTGCATAAAACGACAGAAATTGGCACACAATATACTACCGGCATATTGTAAAAACATATCTAAGAATTGATAATATGTTAGGCACACGCATATACAAAAATTTATGCGAGGATTTCGAAATAAATTCAAAAGAAAATTCAACTGTCAATGGACATGCAAGATTTGCCTTGGAAACTCTTGTTAAAACTATATCATTTTCTTCTTCCAGATAATGAAATAAAATATCGCCCGTGAAACTGACTGGTTCTGGAATTGCAAAATCGATGAAGGATTTTATAGTATTTTAATCTACCCACTGGAAATCACCCATAATCTCACAGAAACCATTCAAAACAGATGTATTTTGAATTACTAAAAATTAAACTCTCACCGGAGAAATAGAAGCACGAAAATATTCAAGTAACGGCAAAATATCTTAAGGCGAAAGCTGAGTGATTAACTTACATTGACTTTCAACTTAATCTGAGGTTTCTCGATCACAGGAATAAACAAATTTCTCATCGAAACTGGTATCCGGAATACTGCTCTATGTCGCATAGCGCCATATGTCACGTGACCTACAAACAAAACTGCGCTTAGTTGACTATCAGAAAGCGAAATCTACATAGTTTTTTTTTAAATAAATTTTAGTTAAAGATCACGAACCAAGGGATTGAAGAACTCTACGATCTACATAAACGACAACTATTTAGTGTGGGGAGATATTATTCGGTATCTAACTTATATTCGCGTCTTGAGATTAGTATTATTTTACCGCCTTTAATTTAAATTTGTTAAAATTAGTCCCTAATATATTATGAAAAATTTCGAGCAATACTCCATCAAAATGAATTTCCCAAAGTTGGCGATGTTTACATCGCATAGAATTTTATGTTTGCTTTGCACTATCTTGCATTTAGTTTAATAAATGAAACCACTTACAACGAAAAATGTATTTATTGTGGCGATTGAGAGACTTCGGATGGCCCGTGAAAAGAAAATCAATCACCATCCGCATAAACATTCCAGGGAATCTGTACATAACTTGAATAATTATAAAACGCTATTCGAAATATTGGCATTTAATTTCGATGTCAAAGCGTAGAACAGTGGCACAGTGTTTTAATGATATATCATGACGAAACCTTATGTATTCCTTACCAACTACGGAAGTAATTCTTCACTCGGCATACCCTGATATGCACACATCATTTCCCTTTTAATAATCTCTTCATATTTTTCGTATGATAATAAACATTAATATTTTTCCCCAACCTTATATCCACTTTCTTTTAAAGTAGAGGCCGTTTGTTTTTGTCGACCCCAGTAAGCTCTTGCAATTTACATTCTACAAACAATGTGTAGCTTTTGTGCGCAGAGAACGGATTTCTTGAGAGGGACAATTATTGTGGCTTAGTCTTCCAGTGAAATGTATACTGATACTCTGGCTGGCTATTTGAATTATTTTTTAGACGATCTTGTGTGTAACCACCAATGAGGAATACAGATTATGAATATAAATTTGTACAAAAATGAGAGCACAGAAAAATATCACAAGGCGCATAGTGTTATGGAAAAATAATCATTTTTTATTATGGAATATTTTTCCTTCTTGGTATTTTCCCTCAAAAATGAATTCATTACCAATCAATCACCTAATTCCAAGCTATTTATTTATTGTTTTATATCGTTATTTTAGAATGGATAAAATATCAAACATGTCTGATAAAATAAACGTATGCATACATTTTGAGAAATGCTTATAATTGAATTACTGCTTGTCGTACCTTGGCGAAAAATATCCAGTTAGGTCTTCAAAATAATTCTTGATTAAAAAAGTGTTTAACGTAGATTTAAATGTCTGATATGAGTTGCTTATCTTTGATGACCGCTAATAAAAGAGTAAATGATTCTGAATTTTAATGGCATGAAAGAAGTCCATTTTTAAACAAAAGGGGTGGAATATAAGTATTATATGCGCCTTCTTTCTTTGTCTTGTGGTATATCACGGAGACTCATTTTAAGAAGTGGTTATTATAATAATAATAACTTATTTCCCCTATTGACAAATATGTGGTATGGTACAGAATATCACACTATTATGTACTCGTATAGGATACGTCAAGAAGTACATTAACATAATAATTACTAGCCAGAAAAAAATTAAAATTACCCCTAAGTGCAAGGGTTAGGTGGAAGAAGGGACTATTTAGTCTCAACCTCGCCCAATTAAGTCGATAATAAATAAATAAATAAATAATTATGCGCACATTATAAAATTCAACATTACCCAGAATTGATGTAATCATTCGCCAAGCATTTTTTATTAAAGTGCAAAAACAATTTCTTTATAAAAATATAATGATTTCTCATTTTTTTAAAACGAATGGGAAGCTTGTAGACCATCTTGATGCACAGAGAACGAGGTCCCTTGGTCAACTAGCATCTAGTTGGCATGCCAGCAGACACTATTGCTATCTAGTTGGCATGTACATTTGGCACGTACGCAGTCCCTAACCTGTACGTTAATACTCATTGTAATGAACTGACTTCTGGAGGATTTGGACTACAAGCATTCTGGTCCCTTATCGTTCTTGGAAAAAATTACCAAATTTTAAACCTGTCAGTCTTGCAGTCTATCTCTCTAATCTTACATTCGTGATCCCTCCAACAGTAAAACGTTGGGGTTCGTATTATATTCAACAGATCTGAATGTACATATCCCGTCGTTAAACCTTAATCCATGTAAGTACTTTCTCTCTTGCGATTAAGGTTTACCGAGTGCATGAACGAGCTAATTTTATGTGAAGATTTAACATGATTTGGATTCGCGCTTGGTTTAATTCTAGTTTACGGGTTGTGACATAACACCCCCTGCCGTACACCATTGCGGGAACTTGCGGGGTATTCTATGGATGTAGATGTAGACGCCATTCAACCATGGCGTATTGCTTTTCGACAATAACCATCCCGTATCACATACCCTGGAATTTGAGCATACAGTTCATTCATCCAATGCTAACAAAGGAAATTACGTCCGGTTTGTTTTGTTAAAGTCAATGCTTCAAGGTCTTTCAGCTAATTAAAAGGTGACTGTACAAGGTCAATGCACATACTGGATCAATCTGGCGACCATGACGCGGACTGTAAAAAATAAACTTTCTTAAAATACATCCACTATAGATGCGTTAGTTGCCTGACACGCAATAATGAGGAGCCTGTGCTTGGTGGATGATCGTCGAGCTATGTGTATGTTGCCAGTTATGTACGGTTTCTGCTGTCCCTGTTCTTGCTGTTTGTCTGAAAATGGAAATTGACGAAATCACAGAGCAATGAAACATCATATCAGACCTCAAGAAACTGCGGGAGATGCCGCAACAGTGAACGCAACTTGAACGAAGTCATTCGCTACACTTTCAGAGCGTAAAAATCATTCGCCTTGACCGGGATTCGAACCGGGTTCCCTCGATGTCCAGCCCGGAGTGCTTCTGCCAGTTAAGCTATCGTGGCGTCCTCTTACACTCTGAAATATTTGGGCTTTTCAAGAAACAAGATGTTGTGACGAAATACCGTACATAAACAATGTCACAGGCATTCGTAGTCGTGCGCGAGGCGCCACAGTCCACGAGGTTAAAGCCAATGTGATACACTTGGGCTGTTTATGCCTCAGACAAATTTCAAGGAACTGCTATGGAGATGTCGCAACAGTAACTTTTAACGGAGTCATCATGGCATTTCGTCACAACATCTTGTTCCTTTATGAAAACCCACAAAATTCAGAGTTTAAGAGGACGCCACGGTAGCTTAACTACTTTATTTGTGTTTTATACCTACAGAATTCGTCCGGAAAATAAGTGTACTGATTTTTTCCCGCCGCTCCAGGCGCGCCCAGCATCGCTCTGAAGGGCTGCGATTGGAGGGGGGTATGTTGGCAAGCGACGCTGAAAAAGGCAGTCGGCTCTGAGCTGTGGTGTAGTGAGGAGCTCTGTTAACGCGAACCTCCACGCTCGACCCACGTCACGGAACGCGATGCCAAAGTTTTTGGAGCAGCGTCATTCCATCAAATTTGCGGTAAAGCTTGGGAAATCGTCTACCGAAACTGTCGGTATGATTAACCAGGCTTACGGGGAGTCGGCCATGTCCAGAAACATGATCTTTCGGTGGCACAAGATGTTCGTGGAGGGCAGAGAAGAGGTCGACGACGAACCACGGCCTGGACGCCCATCAGCGACACTCACCGACGAAAATGTGCGAAAAGTTCGCGATGCACCGAACTCTGATCGTCGTCTTAGTGTTCGGATGATAGCAGAGCAGTGTAATGTGCCAAAAACAATAGTGCACGAGATTATTAGGGACCAATTACAGATGCGAAAAATTTGTGCAAAGTTGGTGCCGAAAGTGCTCAGTGATGATCAAAGACTCATTCGTTTGGAAATCGCGACACGACTTGCGGATCACTGCAAAAATGATCCACATTTTTTAGAGAACGTTTCTGTTCCCGAAGATAAAGAGGAGTTTGAAAGGAACACGATACGGGACTTTGGACGCCGTCAAAGAGGCCGTGACGACGTGTCTTCGAGAGGTTCCCGATGATGCCTTCGCGGGAGCGTTCCAGGAATGGGAACGCCGCTGGAACAAGTCTATCGACTCACAAGGGTCCTATTTTTGAGGAATATTAGCTTAAGATATGTAAAAGTGTAATACATTTTTTTTCCTGAGCTCAGTACACTTATCTTCCGGACGAACCCTGTATGTACCAATTTGTTTGGTATTGTGAAGTCTGGGATTTTAGGCACGTGTCAGATGGTGTACATTACATTTAAAAACTTTCGACTGTAAACGCAACAAAATGTATTTGTAAAAAAATAGGCCTGGTTCGGCCCGAAATAAAGATTTATATGTGGGAAAACAATAAAGATTTGGCGCAGTTGGTACCGCGTCCGCCTTGCAAAACTGAAAGTCTTGCGTTCGCGTCATGTTGAAAGAAATATTTTTTACTTTTTTGATCCACCTTCCCCTCCTGTAACGAGTTCTTTTTTTGTGTTTTTTTCATTTTTCAGTTTTATAAATATTACTCTTGCTTTGTCGATGCAGTTATTGCAATGATAATTGTTTCCCGACAACCTGCTCAATGGACATATGAAAATACTTTTGGATTTGAGAGCATTTAATAGAGCAACAAGCTCCGAATAAATTAACGTGGTGAAATAAAAAAAATAAATGCCTAAAGCACTCCCGGCCGGACATCGAGGCATTCGGGTTCGAATCCCGGTCAAGGTGAATTATTTTTACGCTCTGAAATTGTTGCATTGTAACATAACAAGATTTTTGGTGAAGCACAGGAGCAATTATCAAGAAATTACTGAAATGTACTGACAGCTATTATAAATAGCTGGCAGTACATTTATATTTTACTAATAATATATTATTATTAGGTAATCTACCGGTTAAGGTAGGTTTTTGGATGGACACAACTATCAAATAAACATTTTGTGACTCCCCACCTAGCAAACTAATCTATATCAGGTCCCTCTTCATTTCGGTGTACTTCTTTCCTCCCTTCATCCCGTCCAACATCCCTATCCTGTTCCTGCCCTTACCTCGCTTACCCAACATTCTCCCCTCTATTACCCTCTTCAACATTCCACTACCGCTCAATACGCATTTCATCCATTTTTCCTGCCTCCATACGATTTCTCTCAGCAAACCCCTCTCCTCACTCACCATCTCCAGTACTTCCTCATTTGTTTTCCTTTCGGTCCATTTCACCTTCTCCATTCTTCTCCACACCCACATTTCAAAAGCCTCCAATCTACGTCTACCCTCCTGCTTCAGCGACCACGTTTCCGCCCCATACATAGCTACGCTCCATATCAGAGTTTTTACGAGTCTTGTCTTAACATCCCTACTCAACGTCCCCGTCATCAACTCCCTCCTCCTTGAGAAAGCCTCCTTGCCTAGCGCAATTCTTCTCCTTACGTCCCTACCACTTTGACCGTGTTGGTCCAAAACACTTCCGAGATATGTAAACTGTTCTACCTGCTCTATTCTTTCCCCGCCTATTTTAATATTTAGCTTTGCCTTTTTCTTTCTGGAAAATCACATTAACATTTATATATAATGCTTCTACGGGCATGGGAAGAACTAGAGGTAGGAATGAAAGTTGGAGGGGAATTTGTAAAATCGGTTAGGTTTGATTGAATGACCAAGCATTAGTTGCTCAGTCAGCCAATGAAGGGTTGCAAGCATTGTTGAGTGAATTGGAGGTTCAGTGCGATAGATATGGGATGAGAATCAATATTAATAGAACAAAGGTTATGCGACTTTCCAGAAAGAAAACGGCTAAGCTAAATATTAAAATTGGCGGGGAAAAAATAGAGCAGGTAGAACAGTTTACATATCTCGGAAGTGTTTTGGACCAATACGGTCAAAGTGGTAGGGACGTAAGGAGAAGAATTGCGCTAGGCAAGGAGGCTTTCACATAAGGAGGAGGGAGTTGATGACGGGGACGTTGAGTAGGGATGTTAAGGCAAGACTCGTAAAAACTCTGATATGGAGCGTAGCTATATACGGCGCGGAAACGTGGTCGCTGAAGCAGGAGGATAGACGTAGATTGGAGGCTTTTGAAATGTGGGTGTGGAGAAGAATGGAGAAGGTGAAATGGACCGAAAGGAAAACAAATGAGGAAGTACTAGAAATGGTGGGGGAGGAGAGGGGTTTGTTGAGAGAAATCCTATGGAGGCAGATGAAAAATGGATGAAGGGCGTATTGAGCGGTAGTGAAATGTTGAAGAAGGTAATAGAGGAGAGAATGTTGGGCAAGCGAGGAAAGGGCAGGAACAGGATAGGGATGTTGGACGGGATGAAGGGAGGAAGGAAGTACACCGAGATGAAGAGAGACCTGATATAGATTAGTATGCTAGGTGGGGAGTCACAAAATGTTTATTTGATAGTTGTGTCCATCCAAAAACCTACTTTAACCGGTAGATTACCGGTTACCGGTAAATTACCGGTGAATGAATGCTTCTACGAAAACATCCGTTTTCTGGTGGACTAAATAAATCGAAAAATCAGGGAAAAGCCGATTAAAAATCAAAGTCATGCTTCTGGTTTTCTTTGATGTCGAAACTGTTGTTCATCATGAATTTCTTCCTGAAGGACAATCAGTACTAACAGCCGAGTACTACCTCACAGTTCTCAAGCGTTGGAGAGATTGTGTGCAACGTGTAGGATCAAATTTGACAAACATATGATGGATGGATGGTTCCTTAATAACATGACAATGCAGGTGCACACTGATTCAGAGAGCATTGATTGTTCGTCGCCAGTTTAATAATATTCAATCACCTTGTTGATCCATTGATCATCATTCCTCCTTATATTCTTATTATATAGATCTCCTCTCGCCCCCTTTGCGACTACTTTTCTCCTATTCCCATTTAAATGTGATTAATTGGGAATTACATACATATGTGTGTATATATATATATATATATATATATATATATATATATATATATCTAACTGGGTGGTGTACGTCAGATGTGTGGAAGACACGATAATAATAATAATAGAGCAAGAAACGAGAGACGATGCAATATTATATAAAAAGAGAGCCTATATATATATATATATATATATATATATATATATATATATATATATATATATACTACCTTGATCAAAAAGTTCCCGGAATAACCACCGTGTGGCGCTCCCATCGTTCCGATTTGAGTTCTGTTTTTTTGTTAAATTGGTACATCTGTTGTTGATATTCCCTTTAAATCTTAGTGTCATAACTTGACATTTGCAAAAGTTACGTAGCCAAGAGTACATCTATCTCTGTGTGTGTTGGCGATTTTTTACAATTGCAGAAATGGATTTAAATTTGCAACAACGAACTTGTATTAAATTTTGCGTAAAAAACGGATTTAGTGGCGCACGGACGTTGGAAATGTTGGAAAAGTGTTTCGGCAACGATTCTCTAAAAAAAAACGGTCGTTTACCAGTGGCACGAGCGGTTCAGAAGTGGTCGTGAGTCAATCGAAGATGATGAACGCAGTGGCAGACCATCGACATCGAAAGTCGGTGAAAAAATTGATAAAGTAAAAGAAATGTTGGTCAATAACCGCAAATTAACCATCAGAGAAATAGCGGAGGACTTGAACATTGCCTATGGATCCGCCCAAGACATTGTGGTTAATGATTTGGGTTTCCGTCGTGTAGCAGCAAAGTTGGTGCCAAAAGACCTCAATTTCATGCAAAAAAGAGACCGTGTTGACGTCGCAAAAGACATGATTTGCGAGGCTGAATCCGATCCCACATTCATCAAAAGGATCATTACTGGAGACGAGACATGGGTTTATGAGTACGACACGCAATCCAGACATCAGGCAAGTGAATGGCGTTCACCAAATGAGCCGAGACCAAAAAAACCACGTCGTTTTCAGTCAAAAAGGAAGGCAATGCTGACGGTTTTCATGGATTACGACGGTGTAGTGCATCATGAATTTTTGCCAGAAGGCCAGACAGTAAACAAAGAGTATTATTTGGGCGTTATGAGACGTTTGCGTGAAGCAATTCGCCGAAAGAGACCAGAAATCGTCGCACAGTGCTATCATTATTCGTAATTTTTTGACGAAAAATGCAACAAATACCATCCAACAGCCACCGAATTCACCTGATTTGGCTCCCTGTGACTTCTTTCTGTTCAATCGAGTTAAAAAACCATTACGGGGAACGCGTTTTAGCAGCCGAGAGGAAGTAATGGAAAAATCGCAGGAAGCACTGATGGACATACAGAAAACCGAATATAAAAAATGTTTCGAGGATTGGATCAAGCGCTGGCATAAGTGTGTTGCAGTCGATGGGGATTACTTTGAAGGGGATAATATAGATTTAGATGAATAAACTTGTATTTTTAATTTTCTGAATAATTTCCGGGAACTTTTTGATCAAGGTAGTATATAACTACTGCTGCTGCTTAAAGGAGGTCTTCCATCTGAGGGTGCTTCACTATTAAACATTAGTGGAATGGAAAATAAGAAGAAGATGGAATAATAATAAGAAGGCATAGCATTATTACGATTGGAGACCTTTTCGTCTTGCTTCCTGGAACCAATGCTGATTTTAGACGACCTTCGTCGCTGAGCGAAAGTTGGCCACAATGGAATTCGTAAAACCAGCGTTTCACAGTGGCATTGTATGAGGTTTCATCACCACGACTGGAAGTAATCTGATCGATGCACTCTTGTCTTGATAACACAGCCTACAAAAAAATTTTTCTTTCGGTGCCGGGAATCTTTGTGATGATTTCAACTATATTTGTAGAGCTGAATCCAAATATGAAATCCGTTTTTATTTAACAGCTCTACTTTTTTAGATATGGCACATCTTACGATTAGTTGTTTTAATATTTGATATATTCCGGAAAATAATTTTCAAAGTTAAATAAATCTATAAGTATACTAATTTATAACCACTCTGCGGTGTTCCTTTTATTTTCAATAAATTGTCAATAAGTTTTATGTATATTTCTACAATGTAGGCCAATGAGATTATTATTAATATAATATTCCCATATCATTATGTGTAAGATTTTTTTACGTAAGTAACAACATATCTATATCTTGAAAACTATAGCTGATAGGAAAAAACTAGTGTCATAATTGGATTCAGCACCCCAATTGATCTCTAAATCAGCATTAAAAGCTCCGGCACCAAAACCACTGTTGGCCTGTGTTATTAATATAATATTCCCATATCATCATGTACAAGATTTTTTTACGTAAGTAACAACATATCTATATCTTGAAAACTATAGCTGATAGGAAAAAACTAGTGTCATAATTGGATTCAGCACCCCAATTGTTCTTTAAATCAGCATTAAAAGCTCCGGCACCAAAACCACTGTTGGCCTGTGTTATTCATATAATATTCCCATATCATCATGTAGAAGATTTTTTTACGTAAGTAACAACATATCTATATCTTGAAAACTATAGCTGATAGGAAAAAACTAGTGTCATAATTGGATTCAGCACCCCAATTGTTCTTTAAATCAGCATTAAAAGCTCCGGCACCAAAACCACTGTTGGCCTGTGTTATTAATATAATATTCCCATATCATCTTGTAGAAGACTTTTTTACGTAAGTAACAACATATGTATATCTTGAAAACTATAGCTGATAGGAAAAAACTAGTGTCATAATTGGATTCAGCACCCCAATTGTTCTTTAAATCAGCATTAAAAGCTCCGGCACCAAAACCACTGTTGGCCTGTGTTATTAATATAATATTCCCATATCATCTTGTAGAAGACTTTTTTACGTAAGTAACAACATATGTATATCTTGAAAACTATAGCTGATAGGAAAAAACTAGTGTCATAATTGGATTCAGCACCCCAATTGTTCTTTAAAACAACATTAAAGGCTCCGGAACCAAAAACACTGTTGGCCTGTGTAATCCACGTCGAAAGTCGTAGAAATTCATCGGAGGAAAGTGTTCACGAGTTTAACTCCCATATTTTGGCCGAGACAAAATTTTCCAGTCACTGCAAACGACAAAATGTTCGGAAGTAAGTTATTTTTTAGAAGTGTCAAACTTTCGGATGGAAACTTCGGAAAGCACTTAGCGTTGTCAAGGACCAAAATATACATAGCAACCATCGTACTCGCTCAAAGCAATGTATTTTTTCCCCAAAACTTCAACCAATACGCTGTTTATTGTCTATTTATCGATTTGCCCAAGAACGTTAACTTCTTCAGGTTGGATAAACAAATGAATCACACACTTCAGTTAAGTACTATATTTTTCATTAAAAAAATATCAAGTGATACAAATATTAAAACAATCCTCTTCGGTTCAGGTCCAATTGAAGGACATGTACATTTGTAATTTCTTCATTACAAAAGTTTTGAAACTTGAGGAATACCACATTAGGTAGAGAGACATCAAGTGTCGTCCAACGTTTTTGAAGACAGGACTCTTGTCCATCCATAAACGACGCTAAATATAATGATCCCACGTAATTTTAACTGTTATGAGAGACTAGAGGATAAACAAAATGGAAACACCGCTGGATGGACAACAATTCACACAAATAGAAGAAAGAAACATCGCAAATACCATTTGGTTTAATGAAAATATATTACACCACCTAAAAACTACGTAAAATGAAAAGTGATAATACATTTGTGCAAACATAATAACAATATATAATATTATATGGCAAAATTAAAAAACAAACCAGTCTTCTGCACGGGGCCATCAATATTACAACCAATTGCAATTGGCCTCACACTTTACTCCTCAATTGTCATACCATGGCATTTATGCCACAGAATTATGCAACAGAACCAAAAACCAATTGATTCCTCAAACTCGGAATCCATACCACTTTTAAAATAACATGGCATTTCAATGAAATATCAATACATGACATATGAGACGAGCTGGTTTAACAGAATTCATTTTCACTTCTCCAATTTGTCATTTGAATATTTAAGCTGACTAATAGTCAATGAAAATTTAATTTTATAGGCGTACCATGCAAAAACACAATGTTTAAATGACAATATTACATTATATTATATCTATATGGATGATAACTTCAAAGTAACATGGAAATGTTGAATAAAAAACTTAGACAGCAGCACACAACATGAGAACACATACAAGGAACACACACAAGTTATTATTTCATGATGATTTTGACGGAGTTGAGCTCAGTCTTCATCAGAAGATTAGTTAGGACTGAGTGGTGAAAAGTATGTGAGAGGGAGAGAAGGGGACAGAGGAAGGGGAGAACGGGCGGTGGGGGTGGGGTGAAAGAAAGGGTTGTGGAAGGGGAAAGGGAGGATAGAGGGGGAAGAGAAATGGGATAGGGATGAGAGGAAGGGTGTAGAAATAATTCCCAAGCGGCACAGAAAACAAAAAGTCAAATAGTCAACTTGCAGACACTACAACATCTTCAGTCCTAACTAATCTCAGACATGCCAACTTTCAAAACTGAAAAATCGGGACATTTTTAGAAGTGTATCACGAAGTAATCACTTTTAATTACCACAATATTTGCATGGCACCTTAATCCCTTTATGACACTTTGCCAATTTTTAATGAATGTCACACTTTATTAACATGTTAAGCTAAGTACACAATTTGAACAGTTCATCAAGAACGTAAGAAGGAAAAATCGGGAGTCTCCCGCTTAAATCGGGAGAGTTGGCATGTCTGTAATCTTCTGATGAAGACGGAGCTCATTTCTGTCGAAATTATCAAGAAATAACATGTGAGTGTTCCTTTTATGTGTTCTCATATCGTGTGTTGCTGTCAAAGTTTTATATATATATATATACACATACATGTATACACTATGTATACATATATTCCGTATTGAATTTTCTGTCCAAGTCCAAGCTATCTTTCTCAGGTTCTGCCCTTCTCTTCCTTGAGAAAGGTGGCTCAGATCACCAAAAATTTGATACTGAGTGAGTTTCTTTTTTTTATCCATTTCCGCCAAGTGGCAACTTCGTATAAATTATATTTATAATTGTGTATAATAGTGTATATATATCTATATATGTGGTGTTGCAGTAGTCCAGGGGGGATAGAGCGTTGGACTACAGACCGGAGGGTCCTGGGTTCCATTCCCGAGCAAGGCACTCTGTGCACCTGCAGCTCCACCCAAGCTATGATTTATAGGGTACGAGATGTCTTCCTTAGGGGAAACCATAACCGGTACAGTGTATTAAGGAACTGGCTCCCCTTAATATCCTGCTAATGTGTGAATATTCACACACCGTCAATTGGGCTTAGTACTGGGTGAACTCTACTGGAATCACTTACCAAACCAACCTTCGGGTTGATGACTGTGCTCATGGTTTTCCTTCTACATATATATAATATATCTATACACATGTTAATATGATTTTGTTGAAGTAACACAGAAGTGTTGAATAAAAACTTAGACAGCAACACACAATATGAGAACACATAAAAGGAACATTCACACGTGCTTATTTCTTCATAATTTCGACAGAATTGAGCTCCGTCTTCATCAGAACAATAGTTAGGACTCAGTCCTACGGCATCTTCTGATGAAGACGGAGCTCAATTCCATCAAAATTATCAAGAAATAATGTGTGAGTGTTCTTATGTTGTGTGTTGCAGTCAAACTCTATATATAAAACTATATATAGAGTTCTGTTCGTAATTCCTCGTGAGAAAGGTGGTTGCACCACCGAAAATTCGAGAACTAGTGAGTCCCTCTTTTATATGTTTTAGTTTCTGTGTTCGCTATGACTATTTAGTGAATTTATTGTGCACGTTCGTGGCTTTTCCAAGAAAGTGAATATATATATATATATTGATGACGTGGAGGTACTCACGAGAGCAATATAACTTTTGGACGGCACAATAGAACACAGAATAAAACAGATAACACGTAAAAGAACACTCAAACTGTAGATTATTTGATACTGAGTCTGGGCTGAAGAAGGCCTCGGAGGAGTAGGCCGAAAGCTCAAATAATCTACAGTGTGAGTGTCCTTTTACGTGTTATCTGTTTTATTCTGTGTTATACATATATATATATATATATATATATATATATATATATATATATATATATATATATATATATATATGATGTAAATTGACTAACTAGTCGACACAAACACAGAAACTTAAACATATAAAAGATGGACTCACTGGTTCTCGAATTTTCGGTGGTGCAACCACCTTTCTCAAGAGGGATTAGGAACAGAACTCTGGTTCTGTTCCTAATAGAGAACCAGAGTTCCAGAACCTAATAAGAACCAGAGTTCTGTTCCTAATTCCTCTTGAGAAAGGTGGTTGCACCACCGAAAATTTGAGAACCAGTGAGTCCCTCTTTTATATGTTTCGGTTTCTGTGTTTGTGTCGACTAGTCAGTCAATTTACATTATTGTGCATGTTCGTTGGATTTTCAAGAAAGTGACTGTATATATATGTATATATGTAAACCATAAACACAGAAGTCAATCCAAAGGTCGGTTTGGTATGGGCGATGATAGAGTCCACCCAGTACTAAGCCCGATGGCGTGTGAAATTCATATATCAGGGTAGTGGGGCCAGTTCCTTAATACACTGTACCGGTTACGGTTTCCCTTAAGGAAGACATCTGGTACTATCTGAATAATCACATATGTTGGGTGGAGCTGCAGGTGAATCGAACCCGGGTCCCCCCAGTCAGTAGTCCAACGCTCTCTCCCCTGGACTACCGTGATCCACATATATATACAATGAAAAATTAAATTTTCCCTTAGCATGGCACAAGTGCCGTGGTATACTAATCAATAGTTCACGTCTTTTGAACATAATGACACACCTGTAACATAAAATTGAATGGGACATAAATCCACAACAATGATTATGGCACATTGTGGATTATCACAGCCATTTCTTTGGTTTGCCGACTTCACTTAAGTCTAACCAGAGATGCATTTGAAACATATACACACACACACACAAACTGAAGTTTTTAAAAAAACAAACCACTTTACTTTTCCACATAAATTTTTATAATGTTTATGTGGAAAAGTAAAGCGGTTTGATTTATTAAAACGTCAATATGTAGAATTTCCACCAAGTTATGCCAGAAACTGTTTTACTTATACACACACACAGCCGTCAAACCCCCTGTATTTGCACAAACAGGACCATAGTCTACTCTTTTCCACGCTTTTAACAAGTTTTCTTCATCGACTCCCTTGCGAATTTCTCATTTTTCCAATGCACAAAAGGGCCCAGTACTTAGGTGCACCATTTCATTTTTAGTTTTTCCAATATTTGTATCACAAAGTGTTGGATTTTATGAGTATTTCGCATTCTGAAACAGTTATTCATGTACGAAAGGCTTTGCGAATAAGTTTTTCGCATAATTTCACACAGAGACACGCAAGTATGATGGTAGAGAACTGGAATTTGACTGATTTTGGAGAAGAACTCGAATAAGTGGAAGGCAGTCGTAGTCTCAGTCGTACAGGAGAAGATACGAGCAATGAAGTAATGAATTAATTGTCTGACTAGGAGTTAGATACATTATTTATGCTTTGTACTAGGGTTATAGAGAAAATAATGTACGTTTGCATGTAGCACACAAAGTAATTGGGGGAGACGAACGTTTGACGTACTGACAAGGACAGGAAGGCAGTACGCCTTGACAGCTGCAGTGTTAAGAAGACCACTCTGCTTGTTTTGTGTTTGGAATAGTGAGTCTGACGAGGAGATGGGCTAAACAAATAGACAGTCAAACTGCGGCAGATGGCATGGTAGGGGAGGCGAGCAAGGTGCCGGGAAGCGTGCGTAGAAGGCAAAACGGGCGAATGGAGGAATCATTCAGAAAAAGAATGCGACACAGAGGGAAAATGGGAACGTGGAAACGGGTTTATGTATTCATTCCGACCAAGCTTGAGTCTACTGAACCGTCCCAAACCGACGTCTAATCAAAAGATTATCAGTGAAGTACTTACACTTAAAGTTAAATCTTTAGTGAAGGCCCCAAAAGGGCGTATAAAAGGAGCGAACCTCACCTCTGACGGAAGAATTGAACGGCATTATTGTCGAGATGATCACACGAATCAAAGGTCAATGGATCCGATTGTTACACCTTTTTTTAGAAGCCGGCAACACTCACACTGTTGGGGGGTGAAATGAAA
Source organism: Hetaerina titia (assembly GCA_037158775.1). NCBI lineage: Eukaryota > Metazoa > Arthropoda > Insecta > Odonata > Calopterygidae > Hetaerina > Hetaerina titia. The sequence goes on along the minus strand of JAVFHJ010000013.1, from coordinate 2,094,958 downwards.
GTTCTAATAATTACTTTGATTCGATAAAATTGTCACAAAAGGAATTTAAACGGACGAAAGGGTTCGGGATGGATTGGGGAACGATTGGTTCATTCAGCTTCAGAGGAATCTCCTTTTTCGAAAATGGAGACCGTTACTCCAACAATTGTTTTAATTCAAACAAGCGTTTCGGAATAACATTTATCAACGGAAACATCAAATGCAGGAAACGCAAACTGAATCATTCCCCCATGTTTACAGCACATAAACTCGACTGCATGTCAGTGAATAATGATTTTCGATACATATTTGTCTGTTACTCCTAATAGCGTGATCAGGTTTGCCATTTTCGCATCTACATTACATTTCCCCTGGGCCAAACTGCTCGATCCTCGCAACAATTAAATGTAATGAGTACCACCACATTTTAACGGCCTTCATAGCTGATGCGAGCCGCCAGCGAATGGTTCTTGAAATACGAGGGAGGCAAGAGGAATGTTATGGGTGGACAAATGGAAATAGGAAAGAATAAGGACAATGGGTCCTTCGGTGAGATCCTGCCAATGGACGAGTCTTAAGCCAGGATGAACCTTGCTTACTGCGCTGTTCATTGGTTGGGCATTCGTAATAATAGTGAATATATATATATTTATAGAGGAAACCCCTTTTTAGCCAATTAATTAATTTAATTAGCTCCCACTGGGGGTGGTCCCACACAAATGGGGGGTCTCCTCAATCGCCAATATAAAAATATGTGTGAATGAATTATATCGTAAAAAACAATTATTATTCCCGAGCGATCCTTTGCTTTTATTAAAATCTCAAAAAATTCACCGAACGTACATTTTTATGCCCAAAAACATTCTGAAATTTTTATTTTAAGATTCTTTGGATAATAATTGAGCCCATGGAAAAATTAATTTAGAATTTTTCAAACAATTTTTTTATGGTTATGTATGGATAATTTTCTGGCAAACTTGTAAGTAATGAGTATTTTTTCCGCGCGTATAATTTTTACCGTTCTTTTTTCAATTGGAGCTCAATTATTTACCAAAGAATCTGAAATAAAAAATGGTATTGTTTTAAATAAATAAAAATGAAAATGTATTGAAATAAAAATGTATGCTCAATGAATTATTTCAGATTTTTTAACCCTTTGCACTAAGGGGTGCCCTTTTCCTCAATTTCCTCAGTCTACTCGGGATTAACTTGTTTAAATACCCCCATTTTTACTAAGCGTGGCAATAGATTGAAAAACTGGAGTTTCTCTTCCCACAAACTAATTCAATTGGATCTTTTGACATAATTATTGATAAATTTATTGATAAACCATAATTTAAACTCTGAATAACTCTGATATTTTTGAAATAATTCACCAACATAAACACCTGGATTACATTCACGTGTCTCACAGATATATATATATATATATCGTCTCTCTTTTCCAACTTTGATTTTTCCGTTAGAGCAAACCGTGAAATCTTTGTGATTTTCTGTTAGGGTGAGGTGTGATTATATGGAGTTTCCCATCTAAACGTCGCTCTATGTTTGTGGATGGTAATCATCTAACCCTGGAATTTTGTGATACATCTCGGAATTCTCTAACGAGATCGTGTACTAGTTTCATAATAAATTTCACATGCAAGATCGGTTTTTCATTTATTCCTTGTTGGCATTCTTTGTACAGTATATACAATATATATATATATATACAGTATATATATACTGTATATGAATTCACACCCTCCTCCTCAATATTCCTGATTATGCAATAGATAGAAAAAGAACATTTGATGAGACAGCTGACACTAGGAAGAAAAGGAAATGAAAGTATCCAAACTAGAAAGCAATGAACCCTGTGGAACACCTGACTGAGGTAACTTTACATCCTGGCCATATTTTTCTCAGAAACAGTTCATCTCTCAAAGGCATTGCTTTGCATTTAGCCGACTTCCAAGAGTAATGAAGGGCAAAGAGAACTTACAACACAACTAAGAGATGACAACAAACATCTGCGTAGGTGGTGGCATCCTTTGGAGACGGCATTTGTGTCAACGATAATGACATTATAGGTCGATACTATTCATTTATAAAACAAGCCATGCCATTAATTGAGCCTTACATTAATTGTCCTTTCCCGCAGATGATTACAAATGAAGTTATTGAAAAATATGGACATTAATCCCAATTCCCCTCACGGTGAAACTCCATGCCAAGTGTGGCTCGACATACACGAGGTGCTGCCGTTGCTGCTAACAGTGTCGAGTCACAGTCGACAAGCGAGTGCAAAAGGTTAAAGCAAAGAATCGCTCAGGAATAATAATGGTTTCTTTCGATATAACTCACATACATTTCTCTCTTGGCAATTAGGAGACCCCGTTTGTGTGAGGCCACCCCCAAATGGGAGCTAAGAAATTAATTATTTGGCTAAAAAGGGGTTTCTTCTTCTGAATATATATTCAACTATTATTAAGAGTGCCCAAATAATAAGAATCCAGCAGCCAGGACGAGTGTCGGTGCAGATTTAAACCATATTACTATCCCGCTATATGGCTTTATTTCCTCATTACGAACCGAACGTGATGCGTGACGAATACTTGTGCATCAGTGTTCTGTGTTTTTGAGTTAAACGGACAAACGTCCATTATGACATCAAAGAAATGCCCCCCACTTCCCCCCCATCTGTGACGAACACTGAACTTTGCATTAAAACGGACGATAATTATGTGAAAAATGGCGTTTTGCGATATCCGACATCCATAGAAAGTCTTCCCACAGATTTTTATAAATCCATTGCATTGCAAAAACGACTCAAAAGTCAAGAAACGTTCATGACGACGAGAGAATAAGCCGCCCGTCCGTGTTGAACAATTAACTGCACCATGAAAATTGATGAAAAAGTTTGTGAAAACGTATTTATACAATATCTGTACTCTTTAGAAAGATTGAAACAATTTCAGAGCGTAAAAATCATTCGCCTTGACCAGGATTCAAACCCAGATCCCTCGATGTCCGGCCAGGGGCGCTTTAGCCAGTTGAGCTACCATGGCGTCCTCTTAAACTCCCTCCTCTAAACAATCTAAACTTACACTCACTCCTCTAAACACGGATCCCTCGAGGGATCTGGGTTCGAATCCCGGGCAAGGCAAATGATTTTTAAGCTCTGAAATTGTTGCAATGAAGCGCATATTAGTGGATGACTCCGTTAAAACTTACACTTGCGACATCTCCCCCGCAGTTTCCTGAAATTTGTCTTCAGAAAGATTTCCCCCAGATACCTACGACTCTATTGCGTGGACACACAAACCCGAAAAGTAAAGTCTTGCGCTTGTCTTGACGAAAAACTACAAAGATATCATCATCGGTTGGACCTACTATCTTAGGCAGCACAGAACTTCCATGGCGAACGAAAGACGTTAATTAATTCAGAGATGAGAGAAATGTGTTCAAATCTGTTTGAGAAATGATTATACAATTAGCAGAGATATGCAGCTTTGAGGAGAAAATAACAAATACTGTGAATCTTTTCCGTTAATGTATATTTTAGACCATAACGGCGGTTACTTCCTCGACATTCATCGTAATAGCAATTGAGGAAGTGACTATTCAATTTGTACGCAGGTTTAAATCGCGAGGAATCCAAATAATTCCATCCCAAACACATTAAAGCATCGATAACTCAAGAACTACCGCCGGCTGACAATTGTGATCACTTGTACCGCCTTTGATTCAACAAATACAACAGCGACGGGCTTATAAACAATAATTTAAAAGTATCAAATCTTGCTCAATCGAACCAAATACTAGAGTGAAACAAAAATAAGTTAATTTTCAATCGAAAAGAATGTGAAGTTGGACAACTGTTAGTGATAGTCGTACATCACAACTGCGAAGTACAGATTCTCTTGTGTTTTAAGTATATCTCAATCACTCGGGAACGTAAATATAATCTTACGTGATAGTGGAAGGATGGTGAGATAAGTAGAAATTGCATTTACACACATCTCACACTTTTACCCTGTGGGTTTTGACAAGCAAGGGGTTATCCCTGTGAGCTTAGCAATATGTACTACAGGGTTCGTCCGGAAAATAAGTTTATGATGCTCATTGTCTTTTTTGACAAAAGGGGAGTCGTCCACTAAGAATTTGTACCTGAACGACAAACAGTAAATGCTGCATTTTACGTCCAACTGCTCGACAGGCTTCGAAAACGGGTCGCCCGCGTCCAGCCAGCGATCAAAAACATCTGGCGGCTGCAACACGGCAATGTGCCGTCTCACACGGCGCTTGTCGTGTCGGACTTCTTGGCCAAGCACGGCGTGGCAACGCTGCCGCACCCACCCTACAGCCCGGACTTGGCACCACCGGACTTCTTTCTGTTCCCGAAGATAAAGAGGAGTTTGAAAGGAATGCGATATGGGACTTTGGACGCCGTCAAAGAGGCCGTGACGGCGTGTCTTCGAGAGGTTCCCGATGATGCCTTCGCGGGAGCGTTCCAGGAATGGGAACGCCGCTGGAACAAGTGTATCGACTCACAAGGGTCCTATTTTGAGGAATATTAGCTTAAGATATGTAATAGTGTAATAATTTTTTTTTCATGAGCTCAGTACACTTATTTTCCATACGAACCCTGTATGAACACCACAGTTGCAGAAGTCCACACACTTCTGTTGCAACACTACAATCCCTGACCAATCGGCTAGTCAATCCTTTGTAACGTGATTGGACAAGTGTTGCACCATAATTTTTTTAAGAAGGACACTTTCCCCCCCTTTTTGTTTTGGTACCTTTTACACGACCAACCGATTTACCCCTCCGCTTTCCTTCCTTCCCGCCACAACTGCCCTGGTGTCTCTGACTGACGTGCGCGACCAAATCCATAAAAGATTTGAACGTCTCCGGACAGCTTGGGATTTGACACTCGAAGCTTTCCTCTTCGACAGCAGGCTGCGCAAACGTTTTCCTTTTCGTCTTCAATTTGGCGGCACCAACACATTGCCTAACGTTAAAACCAGATCTGGGAGGAACCGAAACGTTTGAGATCTTAACTGTGCCAGCCTGCGAGGACGTGCTATCCGGCATGGTGCAGTCTTCCTTCTTCCTGCATCCGTGTTGAACCTGTGCCTGGTGACGGTGCAGCTCCTTACTAGAGTCGAAGCGAAGGTGACAATCAGACCAGGGGCAGAGGCAGACGACGGCTGATGAGTCTGCCACGTCCCCCGACAGTATTGCACTCCTCGGAACGGTATTATCCGTCCGCTCCCTGATTTCTTCGGCATGGGACACTACGGTTGCCGGTGGATCATTCCTGGACCTCTTGACCTTTTTCGACACAGATTTATGCCTTGGTTTCTCCTCATACGACTCTCGTTCAACCATATCGATCCGCAAACGCTTCAGCTCATTCACAGCCATTTTCTGCTTCCTAATCTCCCTGGTTTCAACCACCTTGTGCCTTTGTTTCTTATGTTTCTGGAGGCTGTCATAACTGTCAAAGGTCTCCCCGCATCCGGGATGATGACACAAGTACTCCAGCTCCTCTGGGATCGATGATTCCGGCACACCTCGGCTCGTTTCAGCCATGACCGCATCACCCGAAGGCAATGCCGCATATTGGTTTCCTCCAGAGGTATCACGGACGTGCATAAACGAACCGTCTCCATGCGATTCCTCCACGGGAAGCCCCTCTGTCGTGTTGTACCCACCGTTCGCAATGTCAACCTCCTCCAAAAACTCGATATCGTCATCCGCGTCCACCAAATTGTCCTCCTTGATCGAACCAACCCCACCGAGAGCGTCCTTGGTCGGAGAATGGCTCACCTGGTGACTGAGTAGAAGGCTCAGGTTGGAAAACTTCATTTCACAACTTGGATATTCGCACACGAACTCCTCTATGCAAACCCTGCCGAAATACTTTGGCTGATCAACCGGGTCGGCACTTGAAATGTTTCCCTCGTCGCTGACAGTGTTTGAAAGGATATAACCCTTTTCATCGCTGCTATTACTCGCGATGAGGTTTGCGTGCTTATCGTTCTTGTGCACGACGAGTGCTTTGAAACTGCTGAACACCTTACGGCAATTTGGGGCATCGCAGGCCTTCAACGTACCTGTTGGGACAGAAGAGAGAGAGATCATTTCAAAACTTCAATGTTCAAACATGGATAACGTTTGCGTTTGATAAGGAAAACGTCCACGGTGTGAAGCAAATCAAAACGGTTCGTTTTCCCACCATCTTTCATTCTTTTCCAAAAGATATTTCGACTCTTTCGAAATTCACAGAGAATACATTTGATTATTACCATTTTAAAATGTCAACAAATGCAACGTTTAGCACCCAACAAATACAAAGTATTCCGGTCGAGTTTTAACCTTTTCCAAAGTTCCTAACCCTTTGCACTCGGGTGTCTCTTTCCTTGATTTCCTTAGTCTACTCGGGGATTAACTTTTTTAAATACCCCAAACTTACTTAGCGTGGCACTAGAATGAAAAACTAGAGTTTCTCTTCACACAAACTAACTTAATTGGATCTTTTTACATAATTATTGATAAATTTATTGATAAACCATAACTTAAACTCTATAATTTTTCATGGTGTGATATTTTTGGAAGCATTCACCTAACATGGAGACCTGGTTTACATTCACATGTCTCACAGATATATATATATCGTCTCTCTTCTTCCAAGTTTGATTTTTCAGTCAGAGCAAACTGCACAATCTTTATGTTGTTTGTTAGGGTGGTAATGGATGGTAATGATCTAACCCTGGAAGTTTGTGACACATCTCCGAATCCTCCAACAAAATCGTGTACTGGTTTCCTAATAAATTTCACGTGCGAGATCGGTTTTTCATTTTTCCTTTGTTGGAATTCTTTGTACAAATATATATAACAAATTCTTTGTGAATATGAATTTACACCCTCCTACTCAAGATTCCTGACTATGCAATAGATAGGAAAAGAACGTTTGATGAGACGGCTGACACTGGGAAGATAAGGAAACGAGAGAGAGTCCAAACTAGAAAGCAATGAACTCTGTGGAACACCTGACTGAGGTAACTTTACATCCTGGCCATCTTTTTCTCAGAAACAGATCATCTCTCAAAGGCATTGCTTTACATTTAGCCGACTTCCGAGAGTAATGAAGGGCAAAAAGAACTTACAACACAACTAAGAGATGACAACAGACATTTGCGTAGGTGGTGGCATCCTTTGGAGACGGCATTTATGTCGACGATAATGATATTATAGGTCGATACTATTCATTCATGAAACAAGCCATGCTATTAATTGAGCCTTACTTTACTTGTCCTCTCATGCAAATGATCACAAGTGAAGTTATTGAAAAATATGGACATTAATCCCAATTCCCCTCACGGTGAAACTCCGTGTCGAGTGTGGCTCGACATTCGAGCTGCTGCCGTTGCTAACCAAGTCGAGTCACATTCGACATGTGAGTGAAAAAGGTTAAGTTTGGTCGAAATGTGAGTGGAGTGTTTTTTTAATACCAAAGTGGACTTTTGGACAACTTCTTCTTTAACAGCTTATGCCATCAAGTAAAGAACCGTGGTTTAAGCGATAGGGCGGTAATTTCTTTTTAAACTGAACTGTGGAATTCAAATACAGTCGACTCAAAATTTTCCATAACACGACAAAGGATGGAAAATCAATACATATATACACATATATATATATATATATAATGAATCAATCAAATCAATATTTATATAAAAATCAATATTTTTATCAAAAAAACAAATATTATATAAATCAATATACATAAAAACCACCTTTAAAATTGCAACGAATTATACAAAAAAAAACGGTGTGTTTGACCCAAATCGGACAATCGGAAACATCTTAAATGAAGTGTTGAATTTCACACAAAAATGATAATGGATTTCTTCTTGGACCAACCTAATATTAGCCCTATTTACGGCATTGTGTGAATACACAGGCACAGATTATATGCTTAGGGTGTTAAAAAGGGGCGCCAGGTCCTTCATACACTGTGCCCGTTATGGTTCAAGTACCAGGAAGACATCTGGTGTACTACTATCTGAATAAAAATGATGTTGTAGGAGGAGATATATATTTAGCTGACACAGCAAAACCCTTTGGTTTGGTACCATCAGCAATCAATCGAACCATGTACTCACCAATGCCTTCATCCAGTCGTGGCTCCAAATACTTGGTCGACACGTCTTCATCCTCGTTTTCGGGGCTTAGTTGAGGGGCAGGATTCGGTGGACATTTCTCAATCTGCAACTGAAAGTTGACAAACTCAAACTCGGATTTCAAATAAGCCCTGCGTTAACAGAACTTGCGGGAGGATGCAAGGACAGCCTGAGGATAAGTTTGATTTCAAACGCAACTAGAGAATCAGTTTAATTTGTCGACACAAGTATGGAAAAGAGTGAATGGTCACACCTAACGTAAGTGGTCTATGCAATACGTGAACTGGTGGAACCTGGTGGCCATGAGGCAGACTATAGACCTGCCTACTAGTGGCACCAGCTGCCTGAGACCCAAAGAGCTGTCAGAACTTGGCGGATGATCGTCGAGCTGTGCGTATGGTGACAGTTATGTTAGTGTCTATTGTCCTTTGTATTTATACTGTTTGTCATCAAAAATGGCAATTGACGAAATCACGAGGCAACAAAGCAACATATCATAGTTTTTTGGTGAAGTGTGGTGTTGAAAGTTATCGAGAAATTAATTTGAAATGTACTGACAGCTGTTTATACGGTTAGACATAGAAAAGGAACATGGCGTAGAAGACGATAGCTTAGGTCCAGGCATACTCGATGATGAAATAGAAAGGGCATTAAGGAAGATGAAAGCAAATAAGGCCATGTGGGGGTGGACAACATTCCTTTAGGGGATCTATTGAAATGTTTAGGAAAATGTGGGAAGGAGACTCTATATGGACTGATTCGTAGTATCTATGAGGAAGGAATCTGTCCGGAAGATTTTGTGAGATCGGTGTTAGTTCCTATTCCAAAAAAGGCAAAGGCTACGTCTTGTGAGGATTACAGAACAATAAGTTTGATATCCCACGCAGCTAAAGTTATTCTCAAGATCATCAACAAAAGGATAGAGAGTAAGGCAAATGATTACTTGGGGGATGATCAGTTTGGGTTTAGGAAGGGGAGAGGTACGCGTGTTGCCATTGCAGTAATGAGATCACTAATCGAGAGGAATATAGAATACAATCAGGACGTATTTGCCTGTTTCGTATGATAAATGAAAAAGCATTTGATAGAGTGAATTGGGAAAAATTAATGCGTGTATTGCAGAGAATAGGAATGGATTGGAATAGGGACAGGAGACTGATCCGCAACCTGTACATGTCTCAGACTGTTCAGGTGCGAGTGGGGAATGGAGATTCCGGATGGGCAGTGCTAGGAAGAGGTGTAAGGCATGGGGTGTCCGTTATCACTGGTGCAGAATGAATATTAATAAAACAAAGGTTAAGGTGGTTTAAACCAAGAAAGAGAAAGGCTAAACATTAAAAAAGGAGGGGAAAAAATAGAGCAGGTAGAACAATTTACATATCTCCGAAGTGTTTTGGACCAATACGGTCAAAGTAGTATTGGGGACATAAGGAGAAGAATTGAGCTATTAGGCAAGTCCCTATTATTCCCTAGTGTCCCCATTACATCCCTACAACTTTGACCATATTAGCCCATGTCATTTACTATTGGGTAATCTACCCAAAACCCAATCTAGCAACCTAATCTATACATCAGGTCCCTCTTCATCTCTGTGTGTTTCCTTCCTCCCTTCATTCCGTCCAACATCCCCGTCATCAGCTCCCTCCTCCTTGAGAAAGCCTCTTTGCCTAATAGAGAAATTCTTCTCCTTACGTCCCCAATACTACTTTGACCGTATTGGTCCAAAACACTTCCGAGATATGTAAACTGTTGGTTGTTTACCTGCTCTATTTTTTCCCCTCCTATTTTAATGTTTAGCTGAAGCCTTTTTCTTTCTGCAAAACACATAACCTTTGCTTTTGATTAATATTATCATTCTTAAAACTAGGAAATTGAATCTGTTGCACACACTTTCGGCCACTGTAGTTCCCTTCTTCAAACAAGTAAAGCTTCCTTTTAAACTTCTTATTTTAGACTCCGTGTAGCAAAAACTTAGCATTTACTGTGGTCACTAACTCCTTTAATAGTTTCTACAGTTGAGACTTATTCCGGATTTATTCGTCGCTGGCAAATCAATTGTACTATCACACCCAGTTGGTTAAGTGACACAAGTTATTGCAATTAGTTCAACGTAAAAGGATTCAATCGCGAGTCGCAGATATCTTTGTCTTCACCCCCAGTTTTAAAACTAAGTGCGTTTAACTTAATAGGTGGGTCATTGAAATCTACACCAATTATAAAGTCGTGATCATTGTGTTGGGATAAGAAACCTTTGATACACTGATCTAATTATTTATTTATTTGATGACATCCGTTGCAATTAGGCAATTGTCCTGGTGGCAACGGTCACAAAACATACAAACAATATTCTTAATAAGTACAATAGTATAAGAATCACTGATCAATGCACAGAATGCTGACAGAACGCACTTCAAAGCTGACGGGATTGTCGCGGACATTGTTGTTTGCATGCACGGACAAGCAAACGATTTCTGAAACAAAACAAATGCTGCTATAGCTTCTCAATGGATAGGTAGATGGCGCTGCAGGAGCAAAACTGTGTTCTGAAGCGCCAATATTTAAATATAAGCAAACGGTACTTACTTTAAGAATACGCCTCGTAATAACTGATCAATGAAGTTTATCACCCAGTGGCTGCTTTACACTTAATCTTAAAACTCCTAAAATTGGATATGGAGGGGGCTCAAACAAACCTCCAGGCAGCTGGTTCCGATTCAACAGTAGTTCTGTTCTTAAATTAGAGAGTATTTCATCTCATTTTTATGTTAAAACTGTGGTCATTATTTCCCTTCCAAGTATGTTTTCTCTCTCTCTCTTTCCACAAATCTTCCCACGCCTCGTTATTTTTAACAATTCTATAGTACATCGCGCCTAGCCTACACCTTTTTCTTTTATTTGTCAAACTTTCCCATTTCAGTACATCAAATATTTTCGTGACAATCTCTATTCTTTTGTAACCTTCCGAGTACATCTCTTGCTGCCTTTCTTTGTACTCTTTCAATCTTCTTAATATGTCCCTCCTCATATGGATCCCACACTACGGACGAGTAGTCTAGGATAGATCTAACCTTATACAGGGTCGTACCCAAAACTTGTCGGACTGATTTTTTTACAAGAATTTAATTGACGATACACTTGCGTCGACTTAATAATCTTCAAAGTATGCTCCTTGAGCTGCTACACACTTAGTATAACGTTGCTCCCATTCCCCGTACACCCGCTGGAAAATTTCTTTGGGGATGCCGTTGATGACCCTCGTCGAAGCCTCTTGAATGGCCTTTATCGAGTCAAAACGTCGTCCCTTGAGCTGTCTTTTCATCAGGGGGAAGAAGAAGAAGTCCAGTGGTGCCAGATCGGTACAATAGGGCGGGTGCGGCAACGTGGCAATGCCGTATTTGGCCAGGAGTTGTCTGATGACGTTGGTCGACACTCAGAATTTTCGGCACCATCTTGGCGCCCACCCTGCGCATGGCCAAATCCTGTGAAATAATGCGTTGGATGTTGGATGCAGACAGACCCAACTGGTCTGCAAGTTCTTCACTGGTTAAGCGTCGAGCGTCGGTCTGTTTCAGCAGTGTCCTCATTCTGTCCACATTCGTGTCCGTTCTTGCCGTCGACGGCCGTCAGGAGCGATGGTCGTCTTCAACGAGCTCCCTACCCTCTTTAAACAACTTGTGCCACTGTGGAACGGCTCAAGGCAGTGTCCCCATAAGCCTGCTTGATCATATCGAGGGTCTCAGTTGCCGTCTTCTCGAGTTTTGCACTAAACTTCACGGAATAACGTTGCTCTAAATTCAGATTCATTTTGTTTTTCGACGCGGACGAAAATCTTGCTGCACTAAAAACGGTGTCCTCACTCAACGACAGCCCGCAGGCGACTGAGGTTGGTGTCGGTCTGTTGCTAAAAGCGACCTCCACCTTACCCTGCCAGGCAGACCCCCCTCCACCGCTCCGTTCGCACCAGAGAAAATCAGTCCTACCACTTTTGGGTGCGACCCTGTATGCTTTTTCCTTAGTGGCTACCCTACTTCCTTTTAAGTTCCGCATAACCCAATTCAGTACTTTAAATGCCTTCAGCCTCGACACACCACCTCGACCTGACCTCGAACGCGATACGAGACTTTGGACGCCGTCAAAGAGGCCGTGACGACGTGTCTTTGAGAGGTTCCCGATGATGCCTTCGCGGGAGCGTTCCAGGAATGGGAACGACGCTGGAACAAGTGTATCGACTCACAAGGGTCCAATTTTGAGGAATATTAACTTAAGATATGTAAAAGTGTAATACATTTTTTTTCCTGAGCTCAGTACACTCATTTTCCGGACGAACCCTGTATATAGACACCGAATATAATTTAATTAACCTAGGAAATTTAATATTATCTTTGTTTTCTATAGAAATCTTATCTTATCATTTCTGTAGAAAGCAAAGATAATATTAATTTTCCTAAGTTAAAAATGGAATTCTTCAAAGTTAAGGCCTCAACTATTCAGTGCATAATTTAATTATATCATATGCACATAAGCCACCCTCCTGCTATTTCTGTATCGTGATCTTTGGACAAATAAAGAGTAATAATAATACCTTATCTACAGTGGCACCCTTGAAAGGAAGAGGCCTCCATTCCAGTGGATCGCCATAAGCCACATTGGCACAGGTTGCAGTCGCTCCTCCACGGACAGATGGTCCCCGGGATGTCACAACCTCATTTTCCTTTGAACAGAGAATGGAAACAAATGGAAATAATCTTCATTTACCCAAACAAGGCATAATACACGTACAATTTAAGTGCCATACTTGTATAAAATGATCATTTACGAAATGATTAACTCATACAAAGTTTAAAGGCAATTAATTATAAAAACCACAACCAGTTTCTTGAGGTCAGAGTCAAGGTGAATGATTTTTGGGCTTTTAAACTGTTCAATTGTATCCTGAAATTTAAAATGAAAACTCTCAGTTGAAAGCAACACGTTCTGTATTAAGGGAACTGGTCAAAAAAGGATACTATATTTTTACGACCTATGTTCAAAAATTAACGGCAATTTTTTGGCATCCAAATCGGAACACTTAAAATATATCTAATATTATTTTAGTCATAGTCCTGAATTAGTTCTGAAAGGTGATTTAAAAATGTCTGCCTACAGCTGTCCAAGTGTTTGAAATTGGCTTTATTAACATCGTGGACTGTGGCACGTCGCGCACGACTAAGAATGCCAGTGACATTGTATGTACGGTATTTCGTCACAACATCTTGTTCCTTTAAAGCCCCCAAAATTTCAGAGTGTAAGAGGACGTCTCGATAGCTTAAGTGGTTAAAGCACTCGGCCGGATACGGGCCCTCGGCCGAGGGATCCGGGTTCGAATCCCGGTCAAGGCGAATGATTTTTACTCTCTGAAATGGTTGCATTATAATGCACACATAGCGGGTGACTCCGTTAAAGTTACTGTTACAGTTTCTTGAAATTTGTCTAAGGTATGAACAGCCTAAGTGTTTGAAATTGGCTTTATTAACATCGTCGACTGTGGCGCGTCGCGCACGACTACGAATGCCAGTGACATTGTATGTACGGTATTTCGTCATAACATCTTGTTCCTTTAAAGCCCCCAAAATTACAGAGTGTAAGAGGACATCTCGGTAGCTTAATTGGTTAAAGCACTCGGCCGGATATCGAGGGATCCGGGTTCGAATCCCGGTCAAGGCGAATGTTTTTCACACATTAAAAAAGTGCTGAGGGCTGTTTCTGCCATCCACCCAAACCCATGTACGGGAGAAGGGCACCGAGGAAAAGGCCACGGCGATTTTGGCCTTTCTCAAACCCCACCATACCCTTTCCCAACTTCTCAATCTCTGAATAATACATTTCTTAATCTAAATATTTGTTCTAAGCATTTTTGTTACCAAGAATGTGTCGAGCGGAACCACCATTTGGAGAGGTACGGGTAAGAACTAGCCATGCAAAGAGAGAGATTTTTAATTATTTGAATTGGCCAATACGCCATCTTGAAAGAAATGTTATCCTAGCAGATTTTGCTTGGGCTTGGAGAGTCTGATTGTCAAACTTTTGTTTTATTATGTTGGTATGCATGCCCCTGAGGTATGATATAAAAATTTCAGCTGTTTTCATTGTGGACTTTGTCTGTGACAACCACAAAGGTTAGATGTGTTTTATGAGCTCGGGGCGATTTTCGTTTTTTAAAAGAAATGGATCAAAGAGTTTCTATTAAATTTTGCGTAAAAAATTAAATAAAGTGTAAAACAAAGTGTGTGAGTGAAATGTTGAAACACAGGGTAACTAAATGGTGTGAGTCTGCTATGAGTATAATCAAGAGTTTACTACGAGTGGTATATAAGCGTCGTTTCCAAGAAGGTCGTGAAGACCTTGAAGATGAAGACGAACGCCCTGGACGCCCCAGCACATCAACAATCGATGGAAACGTGGATTAAAAGTGAAGTAAGAAATGGTTATTAATGAACGATCGCCGAATCACAATTAGAAAGAGGTCGCTGATGAATGATGTCGGCATATATCGATTGGATCATTGGATCATGACATCTCCAGTACTTCCTCATTTGTTTTCCTTCTTTCGGTCCATTTCACCTTCTCCATTTTTCTCCACACTCACATATATCTGCAATAGCCTCCAATCTACGCTTCCTATACTCCTGCTTCAGTGACCACGTTTCCGCACCGTACATATCTACGCTTCATATAAAAAAGTTTTGATGATTCTTTTCTTATATTACTTACTCAACGTTCCCGTCAGCGACTCCATCCTCCTTATTGTGTGAAAGCATCTTTGCCTAATTGCAAAATTCTTCTCCTTACGTCTCCAATACCACTTTGACCGTGTTGGTCCAAAACACATCCAGATATTCGTATAAACTGTTCTATCCTGCTCTACTCTTTCCCCTCCTGTTTTAATTTTTAGCTGAAGCCTTTTTCTTTCTTGGATTAAACCACCATAACCTTTGTTTTATTAATATTGATTCTCATCCCATACTTATCGCACTGAACCTCCAATTCACTCAGCAATGCTTCCAACCCCTTGGCTGACTGAGCAACTAACGCTTGGCCATTCAATCAAACCTAACCGATTTTACGAATTCCCCTCCGACTTTAATTCCTATCTCTTCAGTTCTTCCCATAATGCCTCTTTAATCATTTCCTCCACATATACGTTGAACAGTACCGGTGACAATGGGCAACCCTGCCTTACACCTCTTCCTAACACTGCCCATCCGGAATCTCCGTTCCCCACTCGCACCTGAGCAGTCTGAGACATGTACAGGTTGCGGATCAGTCTCCTGTCCGTATTCCAATCCATTCCTATTTTCTGCAATTCACGCATTAGTGTAGCCCTGGCACAAGTGCAAAATCTCCAATGGGGACTACTTTGAAGGTGGACAACATCAATATATATAAGAATAAATAGGAATATTATTGTCCGAAAAATTAAAGATCCCGTTAATTTTTTAACACAACTCGTAGATAGGGGATTGAGATTGTGTGGCGGCTATTGTAATGGGTAATGGCTTCCCATTGAGAGGGCCCGAGTTCGTATCCTGGTGGCATCAAATATTTTTCAGCAGTCTCTCAATCCCTACTTGAGGTGCTTTCTGGAGGGCACTTTGAGTGAGTATGCCGTCCATAGGATGGGATGTTAAGCTGTGGGTCCCTTGGCACCTAATGTTAAGAGTAGACAAATGCAGATGCCGGGTTTCTCTGTGTGTGTATATATATTATTATTAGGTAATCTAACGGTTAAGAAAGGTTTTTGGATGGACACAACTATCAAATAAACATTTTGTAACTCCAAACAAAACCCAATCCAGCAAACTACTCTATACATCAGGTCCCTCTTCATCTCTGTGTACTTCTTTCCTCCCTTCATCCCCTATCTATAAGACATCCCTCTCCCCTATTCCTGCCCCTTCTTCATCAGCCATTAACAATCTCCACTCTACTGCCGCTCAATACGCCCTTCATCTTCCATCTTTCATATGCTTCCATAGGATTTCTCACAACAAACCCCTCTCCTCCCCTATCACCATCCCTAGTCACTATACTTCCTCATTTGTAATATTCCTTCTTTCGGTCCATTTCACATCCTCCTTACATTCTTCACAACACACCCACATATCCATCTGCAATAGCCTCCAATCTATGCTTCCTATCCTCCTACTTCAGCGACCACGTTTCCATAGCCGTACATAGCTACGCTCCATATTTGAAGTTTTCTTACGAGTCTTGTCTTAACCTCCCTACTCAACGTCCCCGTCATCAACTCCCTCCTCCTTGAGAAAGCCTCCTTGCCTAGCATTGCAATTCTTCTCCTTACGTCCCCAATACTACTTTGACCGTATTGGTCCAAAACACTTCCGGCATATGTATAAACTGTTCTACCTGCTCTATTTTTCCCCTCCTATTTCAATGTTTAGCTTAGCCTTTTTCTTTCTGGAAAATTGCATAACCTTTGTTTTATTAATATTAGTTCTCATCCCATATCTATCGCACCGAACCTCCAATTCACTCAGCAATGCTTGCAACCCCTTGGCTGACTGAGCAACTAATGCTTTGTCACTCAATCAAACCTAACCGATTTTAAATGAATTCCCCTCAGACTTCCATTCCTACCTCCAGTTCTTCCCAAAATGCCTCTTTAATCATTTCCTCCACATATACGTTGAGCAGCAGAGTTGATGATGGACACCCCATGCCTTACACCTCTTCCTAACACTGCCCATCCGGACTCTCCATTCCCCATTCGCACCTGATAGTAGTCTGAGACATGTACAGGTTGCGGATTGGCCAGTAATAATTTTTTATCATGTACTTTTCAAATGAAATCCAGGATAATTATGTATTATAAAATAATAATATATAGGTATCCCTATATTCGTTCAACAATGAGTCTAATCCCTTGATCGACCACAGATCTGAATCAAACAAATTCCTGCAAAACTTTAATCCCAAATTCCAATTATCAAGAAAATTCCCTCAGTGTTATGTTTAAAAGCAATGCAAATGTTTTATAAGCTATCACCGTCATGATTGTTAACAATACTCCCAGATAAACTTCGAAAAAATGAACATCGTGCGACGAAATACGAATTTATCATACTATTCAATTCATACCTTTATCAAACCAAATACTGCAATAAGAAGAGCGGAGAACAGATTCTGACAGAATATACTTACCACTAAGCCTACGTTGACACTCGCCTTCAAAAATTCAATCCTTGAATTGATACACATTGTTTTAAAGTTCCTGAATTCGACTATTTTATCCATGCACTGGTCACATATTGTGTTAGGCAACGTGTCATCCATGCTGACCTACATCAAAAAGAACATGTAAATTTAAATGCTCTCGAAAGTAGTCTTGCTTTACGTTAAGTCATGTAATTTCATGGGAAAAAGTTCACTGAACGGATTATAGTTCACAAAGGACTTATTTTACAACATAACAATTACTTAAAACGGAAAAAATACATACTTCGTCACCAGTTTTGTGATATGAAGCCCTTTCTTACTTGCTAGATTTATAGTACTACATAAACAAATAACAGTAGAAAAATATGCACCATTGCAAAAACCGTATAAAAACGTTACCACAATTACTGCGTGGCGTATAATACTTACATCAAGTTGAATAAGATCCTTCATAACTTTCCAAACAATCAAACCTCGTGTTCCTTTCGGGTTGTATATATCCACAAAGGAATCACATGATTTTCGACATAATCGGCAAATAATATAACTACCGTGTTCGAACATATTGCCCACTCATAGAATGACAAAGATGATACTTAAAAAAAAAATATATATATATATATATACCCAGACTTCCAAAACACAGCGATGCAAATTGAGAAAGTTTATACGTTCTTGGTGGCTACCTATCCAATTGCTACAACGAATTATAAAATTTTACAACATTAATACAATGTTAAAACAAGGTTTTCGATACTTATCACAAAAGCAAACATTATTCTGGCTCACAATTCTTAATTAACGATACTACCAAGAACATTTAAACGAGTTCAGTCTTGAGAGAAAAGCCTATTCAAGTTGTGAACCAACGTCCCCAAGTTACGCTCAAATACAACTTACAATCAAAATGCGCCCCTTGGCATCGTAATACCACATGCACATATTATTTTGAAAAAATAATTTCGCGAATACTTACGATACAATAGTCGAGTGAAATAAATATGAGTTGAAAATGACATAACATTATTCTAACATGGTTACATTATTACACTAAATGCAATAGCCATATTGGCCATAATAATCATATTGGCTTAAATTTTTATTGTTGGCTGTTCCGTAGACTTCGACCTAACTCTCCAAAAGATTTGAATTTCGGTCGTCATTTTTTATATGTTTAAAAAGTAAACAAGTTAACGGTAAACAAGTAAAAATGAATTTTAAGACGATATTATAAGCGCGTTCGTCGTAAAAATAAACAATTTAACAGAGCGAAAATCTTCCCAGAACTTTTAAACCATTCGAGATTTCATATTTCTACCTCGAATGGTTGGTAGAAGTTTTTCAAAACATTCAAAATAAAGCAAATGTCAGATTCACCTGAAAACTATAACGGCGAGACCTCGTGCATTTTTTCCTCAGATTACTGATCGCTCAGCGATAATTTCACCATTTTAATGAAGACCTCGATGTTATGACTGGAACGTCAGAAACGGTTTTGACGATAGGGGTGCAAATCTCCTTGGATATCAAAGTTACCAATTTGTAGTTTATGTCCTTGATTTAACATTCATGGAGTCCACAGTAAGTGTCGTTAATTAAGATGTAAGCCCTTCCAAATTAAGGGGTAGAGAATCAATTAAAAAATAGCAGCATTCGGCAAAGGTAGAAAATATGTCAAATGAGTTTTATCCCACAGCAAATTACACGTTTTTTTAAAAAAGCCGGTGCTATTGCAGTTTCTCAGAAAAGAAGTAGCAGTTTGCTGTAGGCGAGTCGTGAATCACAGCATATAAAATATATATATTTTAAATAAAATGATTTAGGAGTGTGCGACGAAGATTGTTAGTAGTGCTAAGGGAATATGAAACACATTGACTGAGAGGAGATCGTTTGGTGAGCGAGGAAAGAAAAGGATTGGGATGTTGGACGAAATTAATGAAGCAAGTTGCAACGTTGTGATTACATAAGATTATTTGACGAACCTTAATTTAACAAAATTAGTTCGTAGCAATGGACAAAACATGGCGGCATAACGTAATCATTATTATTATTGCGGAATACATTTTGAATTCAATTATTGTTCGATGTATTTTCCTAAGCTATTGGAGTAATAAAGTACAATTATTGGTAAAGTTTTTGAGTCATAAAATACAAAACACAGGTATATCTCGACACTATGAATATACTTGAGCAATAATATAATACATTAGCGTGAAATGACGGTGCCATAGGAAAAAAACACACTAAGTCTCAATGGTTTATCCAAGGACGAGAGTACACTTTATTAAATGGAAGGAGTACTGCAAATTTTCATATGACTGAGGTCCCAATTGTAATGTGCAATCACATAGCAAACAAATGAGTAAGTTAAAAATAGAACACAGATTTAACAGAGATCAACCAACGAATACTCGCATCGACTCCACAAACAAACAAAAGACACATTTTCAAACATTAATATTTGGGACAGATGTCATCTCACGGATATGGAGACAACACTTCTTTAAAGTTGACCTATCTTATTCATACATACGAGTATACGTACATTTGCATACATATAATTAGATATGCATTCACTTGTAAAATCTTCAAATTGTCTTCAATCCGTCACAAGTCTTCTTCGTATCTCCTTCTAAGGTTGCCTTGCATAAGAAAGCGTGATATCGTAAACATTTGAAACTCGTCCCTAACAATGCGCATACTATACGCTCAAAATAAACAGAAAAAAATTGACGCCGATTCAAACTAACAGATATGTGTGGATGGGGATGTGAAGTACATACATTTATATAACACTTGAGATTTATCATCACAAGAAATATACATACGTTCTGTTTGCTCTGTTAAATATACAGACCGTAAAACATTACCATAGACCACTATTTATCAGTTAGCAGCACCACTATTCCTGATGTTGTTTGCTACACTGGAATATCTGTAACGTTTCAATTCGGCACATATTCCAACCAACCTCATCAGACCACATGCCGTGTCAAAACCAATTCGTTACATTCAGACGTAGACCTGGTCTTAATTTGAACTATAATGAAAAAAAAACATCTTTATGGCACATATGTAAATATATTTATCAATCCGCAAGCCTTTCACAATTGTACACAGTCCTCCCGTGCATAATTTAAACATTGAATCACCAGTAAAAATCGCCAAAAACCACTTTCAAACAAGATGAAGTCACGAGGAGAATTACACCAATACAAATAGTCTTTTCAATCAAAATTCCCAATGATATGTTCATTGATATAGCGTCATCAATTGTTTGCGAGCTTCCGTCATGAATATTGTAATTTCGAAGCCCGTCCGACAAGTCTAGCATGGAAAACGATTCGATTTACAAACACAGCCTAAGGGATCTCGTGAAAATCACACCACGCAATTATACCAGCATTTTTAAAAATCGCGTTCCGACTAACTTTATGTGAAATTGCAACTCTTTTTCGTTAAACAATAGTTTGATCTAAATCTAACGTACCACGCAACGAAACTAACGGAAATAAAATGGCACAAGTAAAAGAATTGGGGTTTAAAATTGATACGCTACGTTTAGGAAATGGGAATTTCGTAACAGTAATTCAATTTGACAGATGAGCTTTTTATCTTTGGCATGGATAAACCATCCGTTGGGTTTGCGTAACCTTGTTTCATTGCGCATATGATGACCAAACCTTTCCGTTAATACCCAATGTGGATGCGTGACTAATGAATTGATTCCCTGAGTGAAACAAAAAGATAATACTCAATTAAAGATTACATAGTATTCCCGTGTTTGCGATATTAATAAACAACGGCTACCATAGCTGGCGTTTCTATGGCCCTCTCCTCCCTCAGATAAACAAACAAATGACATCTGAAACAACTTCGTTCCGAATCTAAACAAAAGAAAACCATATTGATATATTCGAACAGATTCCGATTCAAGGAGAGACAAAATGCATTCCCAAATAATGAATTTGTAAAACGATGTTAAAGGGACCTATTGTTAAACAAGGCGATATACGCAACTTATGGAAAACGGCTCTAGCACGACTCTCGGAGCATATTGGAAAAATATATAACTTTTGACAGCAACAAACAATATAGAAACACATAAAAGGTACACTCAAGACGTTCTTTCTTGATAATTTCGACGGATTTCGGCTCCGTCTTCATCAGAAGATGTAGCAGAAGTAACCGTTAGTCCTAACTAATCTTCTGATGACGACGGAGCTCAATTTTATCGAAATTATTAAGAAATAACGTGCTAGTGTTCCTTTAATGTGCTCTTAAAGTTTTTTACTTAACACTTCTGTGTTACTTCGACGAAATCATCTAATATATAAATAAATATATTATCATACACACATATATATATATATATATATGGGACAGGGAAAGGAACTGGCCCACCAACCCTGATGCGAAAATTTCACAGGCTATACAGGCTTTATATTACTGGTTGAACTCTACCATCACCCACCAAACCGACCTTCAGGTCGAATACTTCGTTTATGGTTTTCCATATGTGTATACAAGGCAAGGCGGGGTAGTCATCCAAAAATGAAACCCTTCAAAATCCCAAACTTGTCTTCAATCAATGCAGCTGAGTGCTTCGTGGCTTTAGAAGGCCTGGAATTGACTTTTGAATTATTGTTGCAATTTTGGTTGAAAATATTTTGTATCAAAATGCATATTGAAAACTCCACCACCTTTGATTCTTTGATAAACGGCCGTGGAGCAATCTTTGTACTTAAGGAAATTCGCATTGATATGTACATGAATTTGATAATAATGAGAAATAGTCTAAATAATAATAAGGGGGGAAAACTCCACTGGCCGTAAAGAACAGTCGCAACTCTCGTCAGACCAAATTGTTGTGTTGGTATTCGCGGGAACCAACCACAACCTCTCGACCAAGAATACCCTCTGTGGTGGTTTACGGGAACCCCCCCTCCACCCCCCTTTCCTCTTTGCCAATAAGTTTAAAGTATTCCATCTTCCCACTAATCCTATTGCAGACATGCCAACTTTCAAAAATGAAAAAACGGGAGGACATGCCAATTTCAAAAATGAAAAATCGGGAGATTTTTAGAAGTGTATCACGAAGTAATCACTTTTAATTACCACAATATTTGCATGGCACCTTAATCCCTTTATAACACTTTGCCAATTTTTAATGAATGTCACACTTTATTAACATGTTAAGCTAAGTACACAATTTGAACAGTTCATCAAGAACGTAAGAAGGAAAAATCGGGAGTCTCCCGCTTAAATCGGGAGAGTTGGCATGTCTGCTATTGGTCCCCTATCTCCTACATCCTTTCCACAGTCACTATATATATTTGACGTCTGTCTTCGGTAGTTTACTTTCAACCTTGTGTTGGAGGTGTTTTTTCCCTTCAGTTCGCTGAAGAGGGCCACTTTGTGGCCGAAACACGCTTGTTCGATGCTATCCTCGTCTGCGCTCTATTGTTTCAGATTCTCCCAGAAGTTGGGCCCTTTGAGTGCGTGTGTGTGTGCTTCTTGAGTGCTAGTGTGTGTGATTGGTCTGTGCTCGTCCTTCGTGGATAGTCACAGAGTGTGTGCTTGTAATACATCCTGGTATCCTTAACGGGTTCTTCCTTACAGCCTCGTGAAGGATTACATTTCCACCTGGAATCTTTAACGAAGTCTCACAGCTTCGTGAAGGATTCCAGACAGGATAGTGTGTGTGTGGCTGTGTGTGGTCCCTGGCGTGGATTAATTTCCCGTGAACCACCACAGAGGGTATTCTTGGTCGAGAGGTTGTGGTTGGTTCCCGCGAATACCAACACAACAATTTGGTCTGACGAGAGTTGCGACTGTTTTTTACAGCCAGTGGAGTTTTCCCCCCTTATTATTATTTAACCTAGAGGCCGTAGAGCTCTTGAATTCTTGAGAAATAGTCTGTTTTGCCTGGAAACGTGAAATAAAATGGAATGAACAGTAGCAGTAGCAGTACATCCAGGTGAAGAAAAGACTCGTAAAAACTTTGATATGGAGCGTAGCTAGGGTGTCTAGTAATCTTTGAAGGTTATGCAATCTTCTAGAGAGAAAAAGGCTTCAGATAAACATTAAAATAGGAGGGGAATAACTAGAGCAGGATAGAACAGTTTATACGTATCTCAGAAGCGTTTTGGACCAACACAGTGCCAAAGTAGTATTGGGGACGTAAGGAGAAGAATTGCGCTCTTAGGCAAGGAGGCTTTCATACAATAAGGAGGAGGGAGTTGATGACAGGGACGTTGATTAGGGATGTTAAGACAAGACTCGTAAAAACTCTGATATGGAGCGTAGCTATGTACGGCGCGGAAACGTGGTCACTGAAGCAGGAGGATAGACGTAGATTGGAGGCTATTGCAGATATGTGGGTGTGGAGAAGAATGGAGAAGGTGAAATGGACCGAAAGGAAAACAAATGAGGAAGTACTGGAGACGGTGGGTGAGGAGAGGGGTTTGTTGAGAGAAATCCTATTGGAGGCAGATGATGGAAAATGGATGAAAAGTGGACAGGAAGCGTAGATTGGAGGCTATTGCAGATATATATGTGGGTCTGTTGCGAAGAATGGCGAAGGTGAAATGGACCGAAAGAAGGAACTAGCAAATGAGGAAGTACAGTGTATTGCATGGCATGTGAAATTCACCCAATAGCAGGATATTAAGGGGGGCCAGTATCTTTCCCTGTGCCGGTTATGGTTTCCCAGGAAAATCTGGTACATGAAAAATCACATAACTTGGGTAGAGCTGCAGGTGCCCATAGTGACTCGCCCAGGAATCAAACCCAGGACCCTCTGGTCAGTAGTCTAACGCTCTATCCCCTGGACTACCGTGACCCACATGTATAAAAATTATTAGGCAATCTACCGGTTAAAGTAGGGTTTTGGATGGAATCAACTATCAAATAAATATTTTGTAACTCCATACAAAACAAAAATGGCCAAGTACGAAGACAGAGATCAATTCAGTCAAAAATATCAAGAAATAATGTTCAGGTGTAGCTGTTTTGCATCCTTATGTTGTTTGTTGCTGTCAAAGTTTTATATGTATGTATGTATATATATATATATATATGTATATGTATATATATATATATATATAACTCTGATATGGAGCATAGCTATGTACGGCTATGGAAACGTGGTCGCTGAAGCAGGAGGATAGGAAGCGTAGATTGAAGGCTATTGCAGATATATATGTGGGTGTGTGGAGAAGAATGTAAGAAGGATGTGAAATGGACCGAAAGGGAAACAAATGAGGAAGTACTGGAGATGGTTGGTGAGGAGAGGGATTTGTGGAGAGGAATGCTATGGAGGCAGATGAAAGATGGATGAAGGGCGTATTGATTGGCAATCGTGGGATGTTGAAGAAGGTAATAGAGAGGAGAATGTTAGGCAAGCGAGGAAAGGGCAGGAACAGGATAGGGATGTTGGATGGGATGAAGGGAGGAAAGAAGTACACCTAGATGAAGAGGGACCTGATGTATAGAGTAGTTTGTCGGATTGGGTTTTGTTTGGAGTTGCAAAATATTTATTTGATAGTTGTGTCCATCCAAAAACCTACCTTAACCGGGAGATTGCCTAATAATATATATATTTATCTATATATGCCTTTTTGCACATGATAAAAAAGACATAAACACAGTAAACAATCAACCACAAAGGTCGGTTCGGTTGGCGACAGTAGAGTTGACCCAAATTTAATACTATACTACCTTGATCAAAATGTTCCCGGAATTTATTCAGAAAATTAAAAATACAAGTTTATTCATCTAAATCTATATTGTCCCCTTCAAAGTAATCCCCATCGACTGCAACACACTTATGCCAGCGCTTGATCCAATCCTCGAAACATTTTTTATATTCGGTTTTCGGTATGTCCATCAGTGCTTCCTGCGATTTTTCCATTACTTCCTCTCGGCTGCTAAAACGCGTTCCCCGTAATGGTTTTTTAACTCGATTGAACAGAAAGAAGTCACAGGGAGCCAAATCAGGTGAATTCGGTGGCTGTTGGATGGTATTTGTTGCATTTTTCGTCAAAAAATTACGAATAATGATAGCACTGTGCGACGGTCTCGACGCACTGTGCGACGATTTCTGGTCTCTTTCGGCGAATGGCTTCACGCAAACGTCTCATAACGCCCAAATAATACTCTTTGTTTACTGTCTGGCCTTCTGGCAAAAATTTATGATGCACTACACCGTTGTAATCCATGAAAACCGTCAGCATTGCCTTCTTTTTTGACTGAAAACGACGTGGTTTTTTTGGTCTCGGCTCATTTGGTGAACGCCATTCACTTGCCTGATGTCTGGATTGCGTGTCGTACTCATAAACCCACGTCTCGTCTCCAGTAATGATCCTTTTGATGAATGTGGGATCGGATTCAGCCTCGCAAATCATGTCTTTTGCAACGTCAACACGGTCTCTTTTTTGCATGAAATTGAGGTCTTTTGGCACCAACTTTGCTGCTACACGACGGAAACCCAAATCATTAACCACAATGTCTTGGGCGGATCCATAGGCAATGTTCAAGTCCTCCGCTATTTCTCTGATGGTTAATTTGCGATCAATAAAAAATTTAATACAAGTTCGTTGTTGCAAATTTAAATCCATTTCTGCAATTGTAAAAAATCGCCAACACACACAGAGATAGATGTACTCTTGGCTACGTAACTTTTGCAAATGTCAAGTTATGACACTAAGATTTAAAGGGAATATCAACAACAGATGTACCAATTTAACAAAAAAAAACAGAACTCAAATCGGAACGATGGGAGCGCCACACGGTGGTTATTCCGGGAACCTTTTGTTCAAGGTAGTAAGCCCTATTTAAGTCATTTGTGCAATTAACACACATAATAATTTGCATAGGGTGGTGACATATTAAAAATAAGATGGGGGCAGTTCCTTAATATTGATTAAACAGTGTTTTAATTACGGTATTCCCTTTAAACAGAAGAAGAAGTCATCGTTATCTGTGTAATACTACTAATACTATTGTCTGAATAATTACAATAATCACGTAGCTTGGTTGGCTTACTGGCCATTGGGAATCGAACACAAGCACTCTCACCAGTTAGTAGTCCAAGGCTCTCCCACGTGGACTAACGCAACTGAAACAATATCATTTAACCGTCAAAGAACATAGCGTAGGTTAACTGTTTTGTTCTTTGAGGGCACTCCGAACACTGCACACAACAATTATTCCAGAGATACAACCTAGATACCCTTCAAAATGTTCCCAAATTAAACAAACACGACACAACTCATTGAGAGACCTTGCAATTCCATATCATCACACGTATATATATATATATCAGGCTGGGGAAAGAGAAATCCATTATTTTCTCGGTAGATGGCTGTAGTGATCAATATATCTTAAAGTATCGCTCAAACAATTAACAGCAACAAGTAACAAACGCTCGATGTCGAGGTGACATTTCACACCAAAAAAATTCTTATGCCATTTATTGTTCAATCCATTCAGTTCTAAGTTCAGAAGACAGGGAGTTAACAATTGAAGTCGACAACGAGAAAATTTGGTACATTTAATACAGTTTCTCTTTGATAATGGCCAAAATGCAAGCCAGGACGCTGGAATTGTTAAATTGGTCTTTCTATGGTGCCGATGATACTGTGCCAGCTAATTACACGCAATTTTGGTTTTGTCGATTCCAGTTCAGGCATTTTTGATGTTAATTGATGCACCTCGCATAGGCAGGCCCGTCTTCGAAAATGTCAATAAAATCACAGAAATAATCAAAGTTCACCGGCATGTCAGTAGTCGTATCATCGCCCAGGAGCTAAAGATCGACCATAAAACAGTTTTAAACCACTTGCGCAAAGCTGGATTCGAAAAGAAGCTCCATGTTTGGGAGCCACACCAATTAACACCAAGAAACATGATGAATCGAATTTCAATCTGCGAAGCCTTGGTCAAACGGAATGAACTCGACCCATTTCTTAAACGGATGGTGACTGGGGATGAGAGATGGGTCATATATGACAATATTGTGCGAAAACGATATTGGTCAAAGCGTGGTAGAGCAGCTCAAACGGTGGCCAAACCAGGACTAATGGCCAGGAAGGTTATATTGTGTATTCGGTGGGACTTCAAAGGAATCATTTATCATGAGTGGCTTCCGTAAGGCCAAACACTAAATTTAGATCTCTACTGTCAACAGCTGGACCGTTTGAAGCTAGCGATTGACCAGAAACAGCCAGCGTTGGCCAACAGAGGAGTTGTTGTGTTTCATCAGGACAACGCAAGGCCACACATGTCTGTGGTGACTCGCCAGAAACTGCGGGAGCTTTCTTGGGAGGTTTTAATGCATCCCACCATTTAGTCTGGACCTGGCACCGAGCGATCACCACCTCTTTATTTCATTGCAAAACTTCCTGAGTGATAAGAAACTGCGATCAAGAGAAGATTGTGTGAAAATAGATTACTATAGTTTTTTGCCAATAAGAACCAAGACTTCATTGAGAGAGGCATCATGAAGCTACCTTTAAAATGGCAACGAATTAAACGACAAAACGGTGCGTGTTTGACCCAAATCGGACAATCGGAAACATCTTGAATGAAGTTTTGAATTTGAGGCAAAAATAAAATGGATTTCTTCTTGAACCAACCTAATATTAGCCCTATTTACGGCATTGGGTGAATACACAGGCATATATTATACGCTTAGGGTGTTAAAAAGGGGGGCCAGGTCCTTAATACACTGTGCCGGTTATGGTTCAAGTACCAGGAAGACATCTGGTGTACTACTTCCTTTTTCCCCAATCGAACATAAATACAACCCTGCTTTGAGTATCATGCCTCCTTCCGCTGCCGAGTCCGCTAGTTGCCT
Organism: Hetaerina titia; assembly: GCA_037158775.1. Taxonomy (NCBI): domain Eukaryota; kingdom Metazoa; phylum Arthropoda; class Insecta; order Odonata; family Calopterygidae; genus Hetaerina; species Hetaerina titia. The sequence goes on along the minus strand of JAVFHJ010000013.1, from coordinate 2,066,728 downwards.
ACCGCCTCTTCTCGCTCCCCCAGCACCTGTGCAGATGCCTCCTGTAGTTGCTCAGCGTCCGGAAGACGGCCTCGCACGACGGGCAATGCAGCGCATTCTCAAACAATCGGCACACGTGCCGCTGCATCGACTCCTTCGACTTATACCAGCAGAGGCAAACATCGCATCCAGATGGCTTGCTTGCCCCATGGCACTTCACGAAGTGGTGCCGAACCGCAGTCATGGACGAGAAGGAAGTCCTGCACCATCGGCACCAGTGCACCAAATCCTTGTTCCTTCGGTGCACCTCGGCGTGCTGCCTGAAGTTGTACTGGCTCTTGAAGACCTTCATGCACCTGCAGCAGTGGCGCCATTGGCTGTCTTCCGGGTGAAACAGTAACGTGTGCACCTTCATTGTCTTCTCAGTTCTAAACGGCACTCGGCACTTGAGGCAGAAGAGCCCGTTGTCTGGTGGCACTGCTCCATCCGTCCCGCTCTTCTTCCCCGGTACGGACTTGATTGGTGACTTTGCGGTTGCGCCACTCTGGTCTTCCGGCACTCCCGTGCCAGGCGCCACCACCTCCAAGGATCGGCTTCTCACATCAACCAATTCCACGCGGCATGCAAGGAGTTTAGCATCTGACTGTGCAGGATCCGTGACTAAATCATCCCCAGACTGGATGCTAGACGCAATGGATTAGAAGAACAAGGCAATGAACACACGCAGACAGTGTAATAACTATAATGCAGAGCGATGATTGAACAAACAAGAGTACAAGAGAGTACGAGCCACCCTTCTCAAGGAAGAGAAGGAAGGAATGGGGTAAAGGTTATAACTGAAGGGGCTGGAGACGCTGGATGTAAGGGGAAGGTGGGGAAAGGTTTACGTGAGGAATAGTTGGTAGGGGGATTTTTAGAATTGTAGGAATAATAACATGGAAGGTAATGGGGGTGGAGAGGGGATGGAAATATGTGAAGATTGGGATAATTAATGTCTAATATTAATACCTGGGTAATTAATGTCTAACATTAATACCTGGGTAATTAATGTCTAACATTAATACCTGGGTAATTTCAGGAATCTAGGAGCCAGATATAATCCTGCTCCACTGTTTTGAGTTTGATTGGAGGATGGGAGGGATGCTATAGTGTCTCCTGTACAGCTGTTATTTAATGACTGAATACCAGTTATGCCAGGAAAGTAATACATATTATACATGTACGAGGTGTGCTCAGAAAATAATGGGAATTTGTAAATTTCACACCTTTAGCGAGTCTGTTTCAAAGAATTCATATTCAAACTTAGTTTTGATGTCACATCTTTAAATCCAACCCATGTTTCATCACCTATTATAACAAATTTCTAACAATTCAACATCATTTTTGATTTCATTTAGTGAGTCCTGAGAAACTTATTAACACCTGGGTAATTTCAGGAATCGAGGAGCCAGATAAACTCCTGCTCCACTGTTTTGAGTTTGATTGGAGGGTGGGAGGGATGCTGTAGTGTCTTCTGTACATCTGTTACTTACCAATTGAAATACAGTTATGCCAGGAAAGTAATACATATATATATATATATATATATAGTCACTTTCTTGGAAAACCCACGAACGTGTACAATAATGTAAATTCACTAATAGTCATAACAAACACAGAAACCAAAACACACAAAAGAGAGACTCACTGGTTCTCGAATTTTCGGTGGTCCAACCACCTTTCTCAAGAGGAATTAGGAACAGAACTCACACTGTTCCGGATAAGGAAATATTTTTACTTTCGTGATCTGCTCAAAAACCGCCTTCCCCACATGTCTTGTGTTCGCCTTTTATGTGTTTTCCTATCCCCTTTCCTTATACCTATTTCTATGTTTGAATGAATATTTGTGCGCCGTATGGCGGGATTTTCAAATTTGAATATGTGTTTGGCCAATGTGGATCGTCTCTTCTTCTGGCTATGCGTGCCATGAAACGCACCGTTCCTATCCTTTATAAGATCGTATGAATGCTTTTCTACTACCCTTTCCCCTTCTTGTGTCCCGTCTATTTCTCCTTTGGTGATTGAAAGAGCTCCATAACGCCATCTCTCGGGCAACATCTATCGGAGCACTTTGGCGTTCTATAAGATCGCAGATCTCAAGGTAAATCAGGTTTCCTTATTAGCTCAACTGGTAGAGCATCTGCCCGGAAAAAAAATATATATATATATATATTCATTCAAACATAGAAATAGGTATAAGGAAAGAGGATAGGAAAACACATAAAAGGCGAACATATGTATCAAGCCATTAGTTTTGATGTCATATCTGTTTAAACCCATATTTCTTCACCTGTTGCGACAACACGTTTCTGTAATTCGGCATCGTCGTTGACTTTAATTGGTGACTCCTGAGCAACTTCCAGTTGCCATTAGTTTTTGCTGTTCAATATTCAACAATTTTGGAATGCAAAATTTCGCTGTTTGACGTATTTCATACCCAAAACATTCGATAAAGTATTTCATTGTCATGAGCCGAACGACATGCCGAGACCATCAGCAACTTCTCTCTGATTGTGATTTGGCAATCTTTTCACATATTACCATTTCCTTTCACTTTTATTCCACGTTATCATCGGCTGTTGATGTGCCGGGGTGTCACTCATCATCTTCAACAACTTCATAACCACTTTGGACACTCCTATACCGATTGCATCAACTCTTTTGCTTTACTCAGATGGCAGATTCGCCATTTAGGCCATTTTATTTAACGTTTCACACACTATTTTTGGGACTTCATTTTTCACGTAAAATTTGATTTATGAATTCTTCAATCCATTTGTTTCAAAACGAACGAAAATTGCAGAGCTCATAAAAAACACATCTATAACCTTAGAGTGGCTGCCATTTGACAAAGTAAATGATGAACACAGCTGAAAGCTGTAAGCATTTAAGTAGAGCATTTAAGATGACCTCGGGGGTAAGACAAGGAGATGCTCTCTCAGCCACGTTATTCAACCTGGCCCTACATAATGCAATGTAAGAATTGAAACCAAGAGGGACCAATTATGCATAAATCCCAGCAAGGATTCGCATATGCAGATGATATAGCACTAATTGCACTAAATGTGAATGACCTAAAAGAAATGTTTAACATTTTAGAAAACACTGGTAAAGAAGTGGGGCTGAAGGTTAGTGAAGAGAAGACCAAATAATTGAAAGTGTCAGCTCATCAGAACAAGCGGCACCTACAAAACATAATAAGTGGGAATTATGAGTTTGAGGGTGTCAAGGAATTTACCTATCTAGGAGTAAGACAACAATGAAAATAAGATATCCACGGAGATCAACCAAAGGGTAATTGAAGGGGTAACAGGGCATACTTTGCAAATGTAACAATCCTCAAATGAATGTTACTATCAAGGAACACAAAAATGAAGATCTATTAGACCCTTATTAGACCCGTGGTAACTTATGGAGCTGAAACATGGACATTAACAAGTCAGGATGAGGAAACACTTAGGAAAATTCGAAAGAAAAATTATAAGGAGAATCTGTGGCCCAATTAGAGAAGGAGAGAGATGGAGAATTAGAATGAACATGGAGATAAATGAATTACTAGAAGGGAAGGACATGGTTAGATTTGCCAAGTCACTGCGGCTGGCGTGGTTGGGGCATGTAGAAAGGATGGACAATGACAGAATGCCCAAACTGGTACTTAATAGCAAGATGGAAGGGGTCGGAAGAAGAGGTAGACCAAGGAAGAGATGGCTACAGGATGTGGAGGATGACTTGAAGGCAATGGGAGTTACAAGATGGAAGGAAAAAGCAAGAACAAGAACTGAATGGAGGCAGCATATCATAGAGGAAGCCAAGGCCCACACCGGGCTGTAGAGCTGCAGATGATGATGATGAACACAGCTGAAAATTTTATCATATTTCAGGGGTGGATATACCAACATAATAACGGGATCAGGATGGTGCGGAGGCTAACATACAGGCTTCCCACCGCGAAGGCCCGGATTCGAATCCCGGATACAACAAATACTTTTCGGTGGTATCCCAATCCCTACTTGAGGTGCTCTGTGAAGAGCACTTTGAGTGAGAACAACGTCCGTCGGATGGGACATTAAGCTGTGGGACCCCTTGGCGCCTTTCGACAAGAGCAGGCTAATGCCGATGCCGGGTTTCTCTCCACCCATCCCTTATGGCGCAAATGACCTCGGCTGTCGGTCGCCTCCCCAACAAAACCACTACTACCAACATAATAAAACAAACCTTAACAATAGGACTATCTAAACCGGCAAAATATAAACACACAAACAGGAAGTTACTCACCGTTCATCATTATTTCCTTCCCCATGGCTGCTACTACTGTTAATGCTGCTGTTATTCCTTCCCACAATCCTCTGTGTCATTGAGTGATGCTTACGCAGATGCCTTGCCATCATACTTCTGCTCCCCCTGCTCACCCTGCAGAATGGACAGCGCCACACGGCACTGCTAACCGTGCCTCGGTCTGCAACCCCTGCCTTTTCCCCTCCCCCCATTTCGCCAACTCCTCCCCCTTCGTCCTTATATTCAACGGAGAGACAGAGAGGGATTAATGCAAAAACGGTAATAGACAGTTCAACGCACAAGAACTATCACACACACGCAAAGACAAGGGATCGCTGAAGACAAACGCACACACATGCTTGTAGCCCACAAACAAAATGATCTTCAGAAGCAATCCTGGTGGCATGTGGAAGAAACATTCCCCATCAACACGCATGTTCAGGTTTGGGGTCTTTATATTAATCCAGTGTACATAGAGAAGTGGAGGTATGGGGACGTGTTCTAGTAAAGCTATGTCAATGTGAGTTAAACAGCGTGACTTCATAAGTGACTCCTTAATTTTGTTTGTGTGACTGACGGGTCCCTGCCATAGGAGGAATCCTGGTAAACCCTGAATGGGTGAGTGTGTGCGTTTCACAAAGGTCTGATACACCTGAGTGATTGCATTTATGTCGAAGTCCCTTATTTTCCATTTAGTTATTTTCGCATGATTGGTGGGTCCCTGGCCTGGGAGGAATCCTGGTAAACCCTGAATGTGTGAGAATATGTGAAACACAAAGGTCAATGTTTTCGAGCACACCTGAGTGATTGAGTGACTGTGTATTCACATAAGTTGTTTTGTTTCATTATATCCTTCAATAATTTTCATTTATTCGTGTGATTGACGGGTCACTGACATAGGAGAAATCCTTGCAAACCCCGAGTGTGTGTGTGAATGTGATTCACAAGAGTGAAAGTTATTCCGTCACTCACCCTAGTGATCGAGTGGCTGTAAGTTTGTTTTTTTATTATATTTAATTATTATTATTTTATTTCTTTAATTATTTGTTTAGAATTTGTGTGTGTGTGTGTGGTGTTTTTTTAAAATTTATTATTATTTATTTATTATTATTATCATTTAGCGCCATTCAAGTTTACGGTCCTGGTATTTCTGGTTTACATTGATTCACGATTATAGCTATGTTCCTTGTATATTTAAAGTAACTCCTACTCTGAGATTAATCATCATTTAAAGGCTGTTTATGGTGCCGAATAATTGTTGATAGAACACACAGCAAACGTCCGATCACTGCCACACTGACGATTAAACATCGCTCAAACTCTTTGCGAAGATTTGATTCAATTTAATGACCGGGCGAATCACTCAGAAGTGTTTTTCAAAACATATTTATCGAGTTTGTCATGTTAAAAGTAGCCTAGCTAAAATCACAATAATAATCTTGCAAAATGACAATGTTTGCTCAACTGGAGAGGCACTGCGAAACCTTAAACTTTGAACCGATTCCAACACACACCCTCATTCCCCCAACTTTCTTCCGACTTGCGTTTTTCATTTATTTCCCTCCCAACTCAAAGATACACCTCACAGGGTAATCATTACACCTTGGATGATGAGGCGTAGGCAGCTGACAACTTAAAAGAATTGTACTTTAATATACTTTTCGCTAGCAATGAAAGTCGGATGGGAATTGGTAAAATCGGTTAGGTTTGCTGATGACCAAGCATTAGTTGCTCAGTCAGCCAAGGGATTGCAAGCATTGTTCAGTGAATTGGAGGTTCAGTGCGATAGATATGGGATGAGAATCAATATTAATAAAACAAAGGCTTTGCGATTTTTCAGAAAGAAAAAGGCTTAGCTAAATGTAAAAATAAGAGGGGAAAAAATAGAGCAGGTAGAGCAGTTTACATATCTCGGAAGTGCTTCAGACCAATACGGTCAAAGTGGTGTTGGGGACATAAGGAGAAGAATTGCGCTAGGATAGGAGGCTTTCTCAAGGAGGAGGGAGTTGATGACGGGGGCGTTGAGTAGGGATGTTAAGACAAGACTCGTAAAAACTCTGATTTCGAGCGTAGCTAGGTACGGCGCGGAAATGTGGTCACTGAAGCAGGAGTATAGACATAGATTGGAGACTTTTGAAATGTGGGTGTGGAGAAGAATGAAGAAGGTGAAATGGACCGAGAGGAAAACAAATGAGGAAGTACTGGAGATGGTGGGATAGGATTTCTCTCAACAAACCCCTCTTCTCACCCATCATCTCCAGTACTTCCTCATTTGTTTTCCATCTTTCGGTCCATTTCACCTTCTCCATTCTTCTCCACACCCACATTTCAAAAGCCTCCAATCTACATCTATCCTCCTGCTTCAGCGACCACGTTTCCGCGCCGTACATAGCTACGCTCCATATCAGAGTTTTTACGAGTCTTTTGCTAACATTCCTACTCAACGTCCCCATTGTCATCAACTCCCTCCTCCTTGAGAAAGCCTCCTGGCCTAGCATTGCAATACTTCTCCTTACATCCGTACTACTTTGGTTTGGTTGGTCCAAAACACTTCTGAGATATGTAAACTGCTCTACCTGCTCTATTTTTTCCCCTCCTATGTTAATGTTTAGATTAGCCTTTTTCTTTCTGGAAAATCGCATAACCTTTGTTTTATTAATATTGATTCTCATCCCATATTTATCGCACTAAACCTCCAATTCACTCAACAATGCTTGCAACCCCTTGGCTGACTGAGCAACTAATGCTTGGTCATTCAATCAAACCTAACCGATTTTACCAATTCCCCTCAGACTTTCATTCCTACATCCAGTTATCATCGATATATGTATATATTATTGAAAGCACTAACCTTTGGCATGGTGTCCTCACCATCGGCAGCCGTGGCCTGATGTTCACTGGCAGTGATTGGATTGTCAACCATGTCAATGTCCTCATCTGGTTCCTCCTTGATGAGTGGTGCCTTCAGGTCGATGAGGAACTCCAGTGGATCCCTATCCTCTGGGATTTCCGTGATGATGCTGTCTTGGGAGGTCATAGCGCCAATGGTGGGAGGGGGAGCCAATGGCGCCGCCCTCAGGCAGAGGGCAGACTTGGGGAGTGTTTCACCTGCTGCCATGTCGCCATCACCAGGTTCCTGGTGATTGCACAACCAATGAATAAAAATTAATTAAACAGAAAAAACCATGTTGGTTAAAATAAAGCACTGGTCAAATTCATTAACCCTTTGCCCTCGGGTGCCTCTTTCCTCGATTTCCTTAGTCTGCTCGGGATTTAATTTTTTAAACACCCCAAATTTATTAAGCAAGACACTAGAAGGAAAAACTGAAGTTTCTCTTCATACAAACCAATTTAATTGGATCTTTTTACATAATTATTGATAAATTTATTGATAAATCATAACTTAAACTCTATAATTTTTCATGGTATGATATTTTTGTAAGCATTCACCTAACATGAAGACCTGGTTTACATTCACATGTCTCACAGATATATATCTATCGTCTCTCTTCTTCCAACTTTGATTTTTCCGTTAGAGCAAACAGCACAGCAATCTTTATGGTTTCTGTTAGGGTGAGGTGTGATTATAGGGAGTTTCCCATATGAACGGCGCTCTATGTTTGTGGATGGTAATGATCTAACCCTGGAAGTTTGTGACACATCTCGGAATTCTCCAACGAGATCGTGTACTGGTTTCATAATAAATTTCACATGCGAGATCGGTTTTTCATTTTTCCTTTGCTGGAATTCTTTGTACAATGTATATATGAATTCACACCCTCCTCCTCAAGATTCCTGATTGTGCAATAGATAGGAAGAGAACGTTTGATGAGACAGTTGACACTGGGAAGAAAAGGGAATGAAAGAGTCCAAGCTAGAAAGCAATGAACTCTACGGAACAGCTGACTGAGACAACTTTGCATCCTGGCGATCTTTTTTTCAGACACAGATCATCTCTCAAAGGCATTGCTTTACATTTAGCCGACTTCCAAGAGTAATGAAGGGCAAAAAGAACTTACAACACAGCAAAGAGATAACAACAAACATCTGCGTAGGTGGTGGCATCCTTTGGAGACGGCATTTATGTTGATGAGGACATTATGGGTCGATACTATTCGTTTATAAAACAAGCCATGCTATTAATTGAGCCTTATATTAATTGTCCTTTCATGCAAAATGATTACAAGTTCAGTTATTGGAAAATATGGACATTAATCCCAATTCCCCTCACGGTGAAACTCCATGTCGAGTATGGCTCGACATACGAGCTGTGGCTGCTGGTCATCATGTCGAGTCACACTCGACATATGAGTGCAAAAGGTTAACAGGTACCTCATAACACATTACATATTGAATCCTTAACAATGCAACATGATGAAAAGAGGTAGGCTATGCAGATGATTACAAGCAAAGTTATTGGAAAATATGGACAATAATCTCAATTCCCCTCACGGTGGTGAAACTCCGTGTGTCGAGTGTGGCTCGACATACTGCTGCCGCTGCTAACCGTGTCGAGTCACACTTGACATGCGAGTGCAAAAGGTTAAGACAGCATTCGGTATGAATCTATGGTACGAAAACAAACATTTAAAAATACTTTGGTGTGCTATTTCACTTGACTTTGTTTAAATGTCCAAACAATCTCACCACAAAAAGTAACTCCGATAAGCCTGCATATTCTAATCTCATAGCATTGTTTCCAATAACCAATTTTCTGAGTCATTCGTAACTGGTGGTAACTAAGTTTCCTTATTTAAGTCTACACTAATCTTTTGCTGACACACTTGCTCAATATCCAAGTTGTCAATCTCCACCCACCATATATACTCTAAATATGTTTACCTTATATATATATATATATATATATAAATTCACTGATAGTCATAACAAACACAGAAACCAAAACACAAAAGAGGAAAAACTCACTGGTTCTCGAATTTTCGGTGGTCCGACCACCTTTCTCAAGAGGAATTAGGAACAGAACTGAGGCAGAGGAGGGCCCGAAAAAAAAAAGGTTTTTTCGGGCCCTCCTCTGCCTCAGTTCTGTTCCTAATTCCTCTTGAGAAAGGTGGTCAGACCACCGAAAATTCGAGAACCAGTGAGTTTTTCCTCTTTTGTGTTTTGGTTTCTGTGTTTGTTATGACTATCAGTGAATTTACATTACACGTTTGTGGGTTTTCCAAAAAAGTGTATATATATATATATATATATATATATATATATATATATATATATATATATATATATATACAAACACTAAGACAACAAACACCACACACATAGAAACATAAAAGACTCTGATGACGACGGCCGTGCCGTCGAAACGTAAATATCCAATGTAAGTGTCCTTCTTTTATATTTCTATGTGTGTGGTGTTTGTTGTCTTAGTGTTTGTGTGTCTGTGCGTCGCCGGAGAGCGTCATTTCCAAGATTATACATATATATATATATATATATATATATATATATATACATAAATATATATTTATTAAGGTAATGTACCGGTTAAGATAGGGTTACGGATGGACACAACTATGTAAATGTCTAAGACTGCTCAGGTGCGAGTGGGGAACCGAGAGTCCGGATGGGCAGTGTTAGGAAGAGGTGTAAGGCATGGGGTGTCCATTGTCACCGGTGCTGTTCAACGTATATGTGGAGGAAATGATTAAGGGGGCATTATGGGAAGAACTGGAGGTAGGTATGAAAGTCGGAGGGGAATTCATTTAAAATCGGTTAGGTTTGCTGATGATCAAGCGTTAGTTGCACAGTCAGCCAATGGGGTTGCAAGCATTGCTGAGGGAATTGGAGGTTCGGTGCGATAGATATTAGTAGTATTTGACAGGATAATGAAAAAATGGAAAAACACCTTAAAGGAGAGAAGATTGAAAGGGATTAACATGGGGCAACGGAAAGGAAGATTTGAAGTGAAATGCCTAGCCTTTGCCGACGACATAGCCTTGATAACACAAACCATTACACACGCAAGAGTCATGCTGGAAACATTACACGAAATATCGGACAAAACAGGACTGAAGATCTCCTGTGAGAAGGCAGAATACATAGAACTCAGGCACAATAGGGAGAGATACATGAAAACAAAGTATGGAAGAATCATAGGAGTTGATAAATTTAAATACAGACATGCCAACTTTCAAAAATGAAAAATCGGGAGGACATGCCAACTTTCAAAAATGAAAAATCGGGAGATTTTTAGAAGTGTATCACGAAGTAATCACTTTTAATTACCACAATATTTGCATGGCACCTTAATCCCTTTATGACACTTTGCCAATTTTTAATGAATGTCACACTTTATTAACATGTTAAGCTAAGTACACAATTTGAACAGTTCATCAAGAACGTAAGAAGGAAAAATCGGGAGTCTCCCGCTTAAATCGGGAGAGTTGGCATGTCTGTAAATATCTAGGAGAATAAATTCAACCGAACGGATTGGACAACACAACAATCAAAGAACGAATTAAAAAACTGCAACTGGCTTACCGAATTACACAAAATGGTTACAATAAAAGAACAATATCCATCCAAGCGAAAATCAGGCATTACAGCACAGTCATTAAGCCCAAAGATACACATGGATCGGAATACCTAATGATGAAGAAGAAAGGGGATTTGCGAGGACTGGAGAGGAAAGAAAGAAATACGGGTACCCTGAAACACTGCTCAACAGGAAAATTCTCAAACCGTCAACCCAATACACTCCTCTCCCCAAACCTAACCGCCCAAAATGCCCTAACCTTATCACCACTTTCTTCCCCGGAACCCACAAAATTAAACAGATAATCCGTGAACTCTTCCCAATTATTAGCAATAGTCAATCCACATCACCTTTATTCCCACATTGTCCCTCCGTTTCATTTAAACGCCCGTCAAACCTGCGTGATATCTTTAAGTCTATAAAACCACCTACGAGCACCCCTGTCTCCTCCCCACCCCTGTCCGCACCATGCAACCACCCACGCTGTAAATGCTGCCATCTCCTAAGACCTTCCACGTCCCTTATTACCAACTCCCAACCCATAGCCACCTGCACCTCTAAAAACCTTATCTATCGCCTCTCCTGTAACTTCTGCCCTGCCTTTTACGTGGCTGAATGCACGACCACCCTTTCCCTCCGAATGAATAACCACCGCTATTCCACCAAATCTCCCACCTTCCTTAATTATCCCATCCCTACTCACACTGCTTCCCACAACCAGTCTTTTGAAGACTGCTTCTCCGTTTCAGTGATTGAAAACCTTCCCAATTCCGCTAGTAACATAGAGGTGATAACCCGCGAGATGGCACATATCTGGGTGCTCCAGTCCTTCAAACCCCCCGGGCTGAACCAAGCCCACTGATTTTATCCAATGCTGCCTACATTTCCCCTCCCCCACCTTGTCCGCTTCCTATTGGCCCCTTACCTCTCCTCCTCCTTGTATGTGTGTAGAAAAATGTGTTCTTCTAAAATCTACCAATCCACTTCTTAAATCCTCGCCCCGTTCCAAAATCACTCCCAGACCCTGCTATAAACATAGATGCAAAACATGTCCTATTTTCCTAACCAGAATCCCATCCCTCTCCCACCCTCTCTTTAACTCTCTCCCACCTATTCCCTACTCCTCGTGTACCTCCAGCAATGTTGTCTACCTACTCAAGTGCCAACTTTGCCCTGCCTTTTACATTGGACAGTGTACCACACCCCTCAATATTAGAATCAATAATCATAGAGCCTCATGCAACAATTCCTCCCTTATTGGTATGCTCCCAATCCCCAAACATGCCTCCGAACACAACGCTGCCTTTGACCAATGTTTTAAAGTATCCGTCTTAGCATCCCTCCCACACTCAGACCCTCCACTGAAACTCAAAACATTAGAGCTAGCTTTCATCTGGCTCTTGGATTCCTGGAATCGCCCAGGTATTAATATTAGACATTAATTGCCCCCTTTATGCATATAATTTCATCCCCCTCCGCCCCCAACAACTTCCATATCATCCCCACCTTTTTTAAAATTCCCGCGCCATACACTACCCCTCCAAACTCCTCACCTCGAATGCCTTCCCCCCTTTTTTTCCCCCTTTTCCTTTCTTTTCCCCTCTTTTCCCCCATTTCCCCTTCTCCTTCCTACCACTGCTTTCGGGCCCTCCTCTGCCTCAGTTCTGTTCCTAATTCCTCTTGAGAAAGGAGGTGGGACCACCGAAAATTCGAGAACCAGTGAGTTTTTCCTCTTTCATATATATATATATATATACACACACATTCAAATACGAAGCCCCGCCATACGGCGCACAAATATTCATTTTAACACAGAAATAGACATATAAGGAAAGAGGATAGGCAAACACATAAAAGACCAACACAGGAAAAGTGGGGAAGGTGGTTTTTTGAGCAGATCACAAATGTAAAAATATTTCCTTAACCGGGATTTGAACACCGGACCTTCCACTTGCCATTGGGCGGATGTGTTACCACCTTGGTAAGAAAAACCAGAAGTCTTCTTGAGGTCACTGCTTGCGGTCCATCATTGGCCAAACTCAATTTAATAAATATATACATATATAAGCGGGTCGCAGTGGTCTAGCGGGTAAAGCGTTGGACTGCAGACCGGAAGGTCCCGGGTTCGATTCCCGGGCAAGGAACTTTGGGCACCTGCAGCTCCACCCAAGCTTGTTAATTTTTCGGGTACCAGATCTTCCTGGGAAACCAAAACCGGCACAGGGAAAGGAACTGGCCCCCCTTAATACCCTGATGTGTGAATATTCACACGCCGTCGGGCTTGGTACATGGGTGAGCTCTACCATCATCTACTAAACCGACCTTCGGGTTGATTACTGTGTTTATGGCTTATATGTATATAACTTTTGGATGGCACAATATAACACAGAATAAAACAGATAACACGTAAAAGGAGTCTGACCTGAAGAAGGCCTATTATAGTAGGCCCCGATAGGTACCCCGATAGTTCTGTTCCTAATTCCTCTTGAGAAAGGTGGTTGGACCACCGAAAATTTGAGAACCAGTGAGTTTTCCCTCTTTTGTGTGTTTTGGTTTCTGTGTTTGTTATGACTATCAGTGAAATTATATATATATATATATAAAACCATAAACACAGTAATCAACCCCAATAAGGTCGGTTTAGTAGGTGATGGTAGAGCTCACCCATGTACTAAGCCAGACGGCATGAGGATATTCACACATCAGGGTAGGGGGGCCAGTTCCTTTCCCTGTGCCGGTTATGGTTTCCCAGGAAGACCTGGTACCCGAAAAATCAACTAGCTTGGGTGGAGCTGCAGGTGCCCAAAGTGCCTTGCCCGGGAATCGAACCTGGGACCCTGTGGTCAGCAGTCCAACGCTCTACCCACTAGACCACCGCGACCCACATATAAATATATATATATATATATATATTTATATATATAAACCATAAATACAGTAATCAACCCAAAGGTCGGCTTGGTATCCACAGTTGTCCACTCACTTACCACAAGGCCCTGATTGGCCATCGCCTTGAGGAACTCGATTCTGGAATTGATGCACATGGTCTTGAAGTACTTGTATTCAATGACCTTGTTGACACATTCATTGCAGACTGTCACCGGTAGACCGTCGTCCGTGGTTACCTGAAAGACAAAGAGGGCCCTTAAGAAACGTCAATCAGGATTGCAGTCTCACTCTATCTGTTGTGCGAAGAGAGAGAAAAGGTGAGAAGAGATGGCTTTGAAATAATCATGGTATTAGACGTGTACCACAATGTAATACCAGCCTATTATACCAGAAGGCATAGCAGCAACATATATGTGGTCTCGCCAATAAATACCCAAAGTGGTACAATCTAGTAAACCATGACGCGGACTATAGCCCTATAGGCCACTATAGCTGCGCTAGTTGCCCCCGAGACCCAATACTGAGCCTGAGTCTGTGCTTGGCAGATGATCGTCGAGCTGTGCATATGGTATACAGTGATGTTAGTTACTGCTGTCCATTGCATTTATACTGTTTGTCATTGAATATGGAAATTGATGAAATCACGGAGCAACCAATCAGCATATCGTAGTTTTTAGGTGAAGTGTGGTGGTAAAAGTTATCAAGAAATTACTGAGAAATGCACTGACAGCTGTTTATGCTGTGATAATGCTCTGAATAAGAAAACACATCCGTCTTCAAAATGGATTAAGCGTCTTAAAAAGATGGCAAACGAGACAAAAGACGCCAAGACGGACGATGACGCAAGGCCTTTCAAGACCTTCTATCCACCAACTGTGTGTTGACACTGACAACAACATTGATCGTGTGTGCAATGGTCCCTTGTCCTCCTTCTTACCAATGATCGTAGTCATATTAAAACTGTCCGAAGAATGATATCTGAAGAATAGTGAACTGAATTTAGAATGGAAAATCAACAGTGCAACCACACTAATAATATTTCACTATCTTAACATGTTATGGATGGATGGATGGATCAATGGACCATAATGACACTATGCACTCCACACTGATTCAGAGAGCATTGATTGAATTCGTCACCAGTTTAATAATATTCATTCACCTTGTTGATCCATTGATCATCATTCCTCCTCCTCCTTATATTCTTATTATATAGATCTCCTCTCACCCCCTTTGCGACTACTTTTCTCCCATTCCCATTTAAATGTGATTAATTGGGGATTACACATATATGTATATATATCTAACTGGGTGGTGTACATTAGATGTGCGGAAGACACAATAATAATAATAATAGAGCAAGAAACGAGAGACGATATAGAATATTACATAAAAAGAGAGCCTATATATATATAACTACTGCTGCTGCTTAAAGGAGGACTTCCATCTGAGGGTGCTTCACTATTAAACATTAGCGGAATGGAATAAGAAGAAGATGGATTAATAATAAGAAGGCATAGCATTATTATGAATCAATGGAGAGTACTTTGAAGAAGAATAGGGGAGAGACAACAACTAAATCACCATCCATTTGTAGACCAACTGAATTTAAAAGAGCAAAATGATGTTTATAAAGGCCCCTCAGTTTGCATATTAATATTGGACAGGGTAGTACTCTGGAATACAATATGCATCAGAATATAGAATTCCTAGGGATATAAGTTTGGAACACCTTGCTAATGACAAAATATTACACAAACACACAAAAACAAATCAATAATATTCAGAAAGAACGAAAAAGAAAAGAAAATGGCCCCTTGGCTGACTGACAAACCAAAGCTTGGTCATTCAATCAAACTTAACCGATTTTACGTACTCCCCTCCGACTTTCATTCCTATCTCTTCAGTTCTTCCAATGCGTCCTTAATCATTTCCTCCACATATACGTTGAACAGCACCGGTGACAATGGACACCCTATGCCTTACACCTCTTCCTAATACTGCCCATCCGGACTCTCCGTTCCCCACTCGCACCTGATAGCAGTCTGAGACATGTACAGGTTGCGGATCAGTCTCCTGTCCCTATTCCAATCCATTCCTATTTTCTGCAATGCACGCATTAATTTTTCCCAATTCACTCTATCAAACGCTTTTTCGAAATCTACAAAACAGGCAAAAACGTCCTGATTGTATTCTATATTCCTCTCGACTAATGATCTCATTACTGCAATGGCATCACGCGTACCTCTTCCTTTCCTGAACCCAAACTGATCATCCCCTAAGTAATCATTGGCCCTACTCTCTATCCTTTTGTTAATGATCCTTGAGAATAACTTTAGCTGCGTGGGATATCAAACTTATTGTTTTGTAATCCTCACATGACGTAGCCTTTGCCTTTTTTGGAATAGGAACTAACACCGATCTCACAAAATCTTCCGGCCAGATGCCTTCCTCATAGATACTACGAATCAGTCCATATATGGCCTTCTTCCCCCATTTTCCTAAACATTTCAACATTTCTACAGGAATGTTGTCCACCCCCACAGCCTTATTTGCTTTCATCTCCTTTAATGCCCTTTCTATTTCATTGTCGAGTATGCCTGGACCTAAGCTATCTTCTTCTACGTCATGTTCCTTTTCTAAGTCTAACCTTGTCGGCCTAAGTTCTTTACCATAAAGTGTTTCTATACATTCCTTCCATCTCTCTTTGATTTTTCCTGTGTCAACTATTATCTCACCCCACCTATCTTTAACTTTTAGCACAGATCTTCCCTTCTTACTTCCCGATAGTTATTCAACCCCTCGGTATAACGTATATTTTCCACTAAGCCTTGAGACCAGATATTCGAGCCTGTCAAAGCCACACTCCATATCCCCGTTTTAGCTCGAGTGGTTTCACAGCTTCTTTACTTAAATGTCCCTGCCATGTTAACGCTCTTCTTCTCTGTCTTATAACACAATTCTTCGCTCACTGCTAATTTGACCAATTAGTTCGAAAACACTGTAGGGATTAGGTATAAACCGTTTTCACCAGCTCAAGTTTAACTCTCAATAATGAACTACTTAATTTAACGCTCAATTTAAAATTTACCTTTCTTGAAAACAGCATAAAATGTTTTTTTTTACAATTAATTTCATCCCACATCGACGACACTAAAAGCACTTAATACATTCACGCCATTTTCATTTTAAAAAACTTAGTTTACACAAAAAACCACGAATATATAATAAACACAGGCACACAAATATTGTATAACTTTCAAAAGTGTACCGCACTGAAAATATACTATCACTTGCACATATTCCAAAACGATTCCTTTTGAATTTTGCGAAAACAATTATTGTCATAGCAACAGACTTGAACAAACACTAAGCACAATTTGATTTCTGAGTATTCTCTTCATATTAGACCATATTCCTTTCAAGCGGGCTGAAAAGGATATTCAGATACAGACTGATTCTTTTTCATTCGTAAAAAGCGTGATAATATCTAGCAAAACACCTATTTGGTACAGTACCAGAGTTGCAATTGACACATCAGTTTCTACAATTACATAATAACCATATACACGCCCATGTATTTCTCCATATAAGAATATATATAAATTCACTATTTTAACTGTCCCGGTATGGTTTACCCTCAACCATAAATACATACATTATCGCCAACATTTATCCACATCATTATTTATGGATAATAAATACCATTTAGTCAACTACAATTTAATTATTCTTGAAGATTTTTATGGTTTAAATAAAGGTGAAACATTACATCATGCCTATCAATACCTGAACCATAGTTACAATAACAGAATGTACGGAAAGAGTCGATAACAATCATCAATTGAGCAAGAACACGACACTTTTATGAAGAAAAATATATTGTTTCTTAAATTAAATAACTCTAAACACACAATGCAAAATATCTTACATCGAGTTGAAGCAGTTCCTTTAATATCTTCCATATGAGGAATCCGTTGGTACCTTTGGGGTTGAATATATCGACATATTGGCCATTGGGGCTCATACAAAGACGACATATTTGCAAACCCTCGTCTTCAAACATGATTTGCGATAACTGGCAAAATACTTCGTTCGGGTCTTATTTTGCGGGATAACTGCTGCCTGTAACATGTAATTAAAATGAGAAATAGAGGTACTTATTGATTTAAGACTTACAAACAGTGAGTCGTGGATTCAAATACATTCTTATCAGATTAAAGCAAACCTTTAATAAGTTTGGATGTTTAAAAACAAAGAAAGCAGCGCAGAAAAACCATTAAAACCAGTTTTTACGTCATGAAAACAAAGACACAAACCAAACAGGACACTTAACGTGACGAAAATGCTTTTCGCGCTTAAAAAAAAGACGTCGAGTTGCGCGTAACTGTTTACAAATGACGGCGTATTAGGCGGCAGCAAGGAGAAGTCTTCAAAACTGGTATTCAAGAAACCGCTAAATTTTTATAATATATTACTGAATAAACCAGGATGATTATCACAAAAGTTAAAACAGAGACAGTATATTCAACGGAATAAACCTATTGCATCCGATTAAATGATAAAAGAGAGTACAACTCATGTTAATTATTGATAAACATGCAATTGTTTAAGCAATCATTATATTTTATACAGGAGCCATCTATTAAGGATGGACGAGGTTGTAATAGCGATCTGTGGGTATTATGTAGACGTAGATGAAAATATATTTATTGGATAGCTGGACACCTTCCCAGATGGACCTCCTATGCTTGCCATATATATATATATATATATATATATATATATATATATATATATATATATATATATATATATATATATATATATATATATATATATATACCACCCTTTTTTTCACTGAAAAGACACTATCCACCTTATAACAGTTACTGCCCCCGTAAATGAGAATAAACAGTTAAGTTTTACGCATTTTTTCGCTTAAAAAATGCACCTGTACATAAATGTAATCGTTATCATGTTGTATCGGGCCATTACGCTGTCCAGGACTTCAAAAAAATTCTAATTAACAGAAAAAGGTGAGAAATCCATGACCAACGTTTAATAACTTGATGCCAACATTACCACTAAGTTATTCGCTGTATGAAGACGTCTGTAATTTGTGTTCCATAAAATACATTTCTTACGAAAGGGTAAACGATGACGATTTTCGTAAAACTGATTACAGAAAATAATTTGAAAAACGAAATACCACAACAAGGTGACCGAAATGATAAGAGCAAAAATGAAAGATGGCTACCTAAAAGATATTAAACATAAAGATCATTATGTTTCGACGGGATATTAGGCGGATGGTCAATTAAATCAAGAATTTAAAAAAAGGATATCCTACACTCAAGAAAATGCCGTTCCTGAAACATTCCATATTGTTTATTTGGAATCCCATATTTGTTGACGCTGTTGCCATGGGAGCAAAAACAAACAAGTAAAACGAAAGGTTTTATTGACACTGCTCTTTTTCCATAAGAGTTTTCACTTGATTTTGAGAACTTTTAAGGTTAAAAGCTCAAAAATAGCTCGGAACACCACTTTTCCTGAGTTTCATTATAATACGAGGGCACCTCCGTTTTCGAGTACTAGCGGAAAGAATTAGTGGGGATGAGAATGGTGGCTGTGTTGGCGCAAGCTCACATTAGGTCATAACGTAGGTTATACGGTATGGAATAATGACTGCAATTAGATTATAAATCTTTCAGGCTCTGATTCATGTTAAATTTAATCTGTAAATTTACCAATTAAGATCTAACATCAATAACTACACCGCAAGAGGTAAATCAAATGTAAATACTACTAATTGTAGATTGTCATCAATTTAAAACATTTCAAAATGTAAAGATACGACTGTGTAACTATCTGCCTAGTCAGTTGAAATCGGACTTTATCTTGTGTTTGTAGAATTGGGTGTATACCTTGTTACTTGTTCGCGTAGCTTTACTCATTTGATGAATTCATTTGTGATAATCGTCATCACAGCTAAGAACTTACGTGGATATAGAAGACATGTAATATGGTTGTACCATTGTTTAAAATGAATAAAGTATTAATATTGTTATTAAGCCTCGAGCTGCGGGTTTTGGAAGCTCGTTTGTTTACAATAGAGAGTCGAAATGAATAAAACAATCGAAATTATCGCGAAATGAAAAGTCCGTATGGTGATAAGGTTTTTTTTTAATTATTAACAAAAACATTCCGAAAGCTGCTGAAGTCCACCAAATGGGATATTCATCGCACTCAGTACGGACTAAATATGATAAAAGACTAGAAGAATTGTGTATCCATACTACTTTAGTAGTGTAAACAATAACTAACTTTTAACCTGTAAATGGACGACGAAAAGAATTCGTGAAAAATGGCCTTTTAACGAGGTATGAACTCCACAGAAAGTTGTCCACAGATTCTTAAGGCTCTGTTGCATGGGAACATGGCAGGGAATAATTAGGCTGCTATAAATGCTTTACTCTCATCTCGACGAAGAATTTAAAGATGCCAACATCGGCTGGATCTGCGATCTCAGGCGACACAGAATTTCAATGCTGAAGGGATGAGAAAACTAGTCGAGAGATGTTAGACGAATGTATTCAAATCTGCTCGGCGAATATGTGTATAAAATATAATAGAAATAAAGCGTTTTAAAAGGAAAATTAATAAATTTTCCGAATATATTTCAGTGGTTTACTTATTATAGCTTAGCAGAGTTTACTTTCTGGAAAGCCCTTGTATTTTAAGTTTGTAGTATTAACAATAGATTGTTGATTGGAGTTGAAAAATCCATGACTATATTTCTTATTCAAGTCAAATTTAAGAAAAATACGCATTTGTCATTTCACTTGTCTACCATTATATAAACGTCACGTCGTCGGGGACCATTTGTGCAGACAATAAGACGGAACAAGGAATAGAACTGCTATTGAACGCAATTATCGCTAAAAAACATTTTTTTTTAATGTTGATTTACAAATTTCTCCCAAATATCTTTTAAGAATACTCGGATAAGTAATTTAGACCTATCATAACCAACAATGAATAAGTTAGACCACTGATTCCGATTGACTAATAGACCACTTATAGCATTAACACACCGGTAATTAATCCTTGAATTTAAGGTATTAATAATATATAATGGTCTATGCCTTATTTGCGCTAAACTGCTAATTCGCTCTGCCGATATAAGATTATGTTTAACTTATAGTTTTTAATTTATTTATCTGGGCTGAGTTTGGTTATAAAAATGCAATTAACCTCAAAATACACATTAAGTCATTATTTATACTAAATATAAAACAAATGAACGGTACAGTGCACAACTCGTGTGAAAGCGTCCAGTAGTTTATTGTATATTGCGAATTTAATACGGTGCCAAAATAAATGTATATACATATAATAAATCATTTTAGATGCCAAATGACCGAAACTTACTAATTTCAGCACTTTTACCTGTATTGTCATCTTTGTCAACGGCTTTCAGTCAGCTTACTTGGCTCCAGGAACAGCCCACATAGTGCTACAATTTAAACATCGTACAACACAAGTAATACTAACTGAAGCTTCCCTGGTTGACTGGCCAACATGGCGAGTGAACTCAGAATTATCAAAAATAAACCACCACACTTCAAAACCACCTTTTATTTCTCTTTAAAACATCATTACAGCAGCTTGATTTTTTTAGGCAAGCAAGCCTAGCAAATAGAATAATCTCATAGCAAAACTATTTAAGAATTGGAAAAAAATATATAATAAAAGAAAAGGGAATACACTTTTAGAAAGGATATATATATATATAGTCTTCATATCTTTACAATCAACATTCAAGGTAAAATTTTCAAGGTTATTCTCTCCTAATAGATTAAGAAATTGAATCAAAACTTAAAATGTGTGCACACACATATATATATATATATATATATATGTATATATATATATATCTACACACACAATATACATGAAGTTAGCACTGGTGAACAAAGACAAACACACAAAAAAGAAAATAAACTCATGTTTCCAGATTTTCAGTGATCAAGCTACCTTTCTCAATGAAGAGAAGGATGGAACTGAAGGTAGTCTGTTTCTTAACCTGAATTCCTTGAGAACGGTGCCTTGGGCCACCAAAAATTCGAAAACCTGAGAATTTATCTTCTTCTTTGCACATGTTTCCGCCTTTGTTTGCTTGTGCCAACTTCATTTTCATTATTGTTCACGTCCGTGAGACTTTCACTCAAGTTTTATATAAATATATATATATACACACACACTTTAACTCTTGATTTAATTCCTTGGTTGCAAAATTAAATACATTGATCGATAGTCAGTTGGTCTAAATGTGCCGTGGTCATTGCAAGATGGATGCACTACTGTCTAGCTCCTGAAACCTGAATTAATTCCTCCCTCTTTCGATAAAAAAATGGTCGTCCGCACCTCCGTACTCATTTATTTGTTTAAATTTAATTTTCCTCTTGACCAAAGTGCCTTTTCACCACAAACTATTGCCAGGCAGACTCGACAAGACATTATTTAGGAGACATTGAGCACAGCTAAGAAGGGAATTTAAATTCGAGTGCCAAAAAACCTCACCCACTATTCCTCCAAGTACACACAGAGTGAAAGGCTTACCGATCGGTGGAAACGTCTAAAATTGGGTTAATCACTGACTAACTTCAATCTCCAAATACCCAAAGGGCAATGAACGAACACCAATGATTTCCTACAGAGATTACAACTGTTCTCGTGAAACACTAAACACTACTCGAGTCAAATGAAACGTTTTCTTCTCTAAGGTCTGTCACACGTTAGCCTACCGCTTCCTACCGTCTAAGACACAGGAACCAAAGATCAATTACACAGAGACCGCCACAACTGTATTTGCCTCAAGATCACAACAGGACCAACAAGTCTCCACAAAACTAATGCTATCGTCATCTATCCAAAAATAGTCTGGGGTAAATTTTGCTTAAAGCTAAAAAAGGCTAAGACATTCGCACCGCCTAACGCAAAACTACACTCACACAAAATTTTGCAAACAACATCGCTTCTTGTTTATTTTGAGGGGGCAACAACACCTTATGTCACCTATGTCCAGCCTAATTGAAAATTAAGAAGTAGATACTTTTGCAAACCATGGTCAAAGTCTTTGACGACTTTTATATCATGGAAGGACTATATTGGAAATCTATTATTACCTTCATATATATATATTTAAATCTTAATCAACAATAGCTTACTTTATATATATATAAATATATACACATATATATGTATGTGTATATATAGTCACTTTCTTGGAAAAGCCATGAACGTGCACAATAAAATTCACTAAATAGTCATAGCAAACACAGAAACTAAAACATATAAAAGAGGGACTCACTAGTTCTCGAATTTTCGGTGGTGCAACCACCTTTCTCAAGAGGAATTAGGAACAGAACTCATTCCTCTTGAGAAAGGTGGTTGCACCACCTAAAATTCGAGAACTAGTGAGTCCCTCTTTTATATGTTTTAGCTTCTGTGTTTGCTATGACTATTTAGTGAATTTTATATATATATATAACATATACATGTGCATATTTTTTATATACATATGATTTCTTCGAAGTAACACGGAAGTGTTGAATAAAAAACTTTGACAGCAAGACACAGCACGAGAACACACAAAAGGAACACCCGCACGTCATTATTTGTTGATAATTTCAGACAGAATTCAGCTCCATCTTCCTCAGAAGATTAGTTAGGACTTAGTTTAGTCTTCTGAGGAAGACAGAGCTCAATTCCGTACAAAACTATCAAGAAATAATAACGTGCGAGTGTTCCTTTTGTGTGTTGCTGTCGAAGTTTTATACACATATCCCTATTTTACTATATTACTAAATCAAATCTCCATCAAATTCCTTTGACTTGAAAAGGGGAGAAAAATACAGTCATAGAAAAATATAATTAATAGACTTAAGACTCTTCTTTATCGGTTTACACGCCAGGAATAATTGGCAACCTAAATATGATTCTATTCCTTCAACGGACCAAACCCGTCCGACTAACGTACAATCCAGATAAGACTTACCCAATGTACGCAACTCCCAATTGAAATTTCCCCCTTTGAATGTCCGGCTACAGTCTCACTGCAAATTAACTCCACGACCACAGCAAACATAAGCAGAGGAAACACTTCTACGTACGTAACGAATTGAAAACTTAAAAATGACAAGCTACCTACTTCGATGGCAAAATTATAAAAACGACTTAATTTTGTCTCAATTTCCGAAAAAAAATGGATTAGCTCATGGCCAAACGCTTTTCACCATTAAAGCTACCTTTCAGTTGCAACTCCAACCAGTTAGACACACAACAGAACTCCGAATTAAACATTTTTAAGCAATCTAAGAGAATTAAAACAGATGATATTTAAAAAAGGACACGCCTGTCTACATATCAACACCGGCTCCAGACAAAATTAATTCCACAAACTCTAGATGCGAATTTCATTGAGAACTTAACACAATTATTTTTTTTTATACACACGGACTCATCTCTGCACACTTTTCCCATTGCATACACGAACATGTCGGCGAATTTAATTTTGCATTCATCGAGAAGGACAATTTGACATGTAATTCGACTATTCACGCACCTAGCTGGGTCGAAACTTAAGCTTTTATGGGTGTTCTTCAAGTTTATTTCAAAAAAGCTAGCGTTCTCCCAAGAAAGAGGGTGAGAGACTCTTACATTAAGTGTTCTACAACAGTGTAGTATTGCTACAATTGAGACTAAGCAGAGGAATTAATCATTTCAGAAGAGAAAGAGGTACAGTTCCCAAGTTAGACGACATTCTTTTAACATATGGTTCGAATTACCATTCACGAAGTGTCTGTCAGACGAGTTGTGTCTTACTAACCCAAAAAATGAAGACTTCTTCACTTCTTACAAATTTAAAATCGCAAATTGTCACAGAGTTTCCACAGATACCAATTCAGATAGAGAAATAAGCGAGAGAGGGAGGGCGTGTCGTCTTTCCACATTAACCAGTGGAAGATTTACGCCGACAAGAACAGAAATGTAGTCTCATCGGGGAAAAAAACAGATTTCACAAGTGCAACCGTTGTGTTGCCTTCAAAACCAACCACTGCCACGGATTCAACCGTCTCCCAAATACCAGACAGATGTGTTAACAACAAGAGAGACGAGGAGAGGTCTTCTATACCACCGGCACAACCACCAACATACCGGCACACACACAATGTTCCAAAATTTCTTGTCCAAGCAAGTTCCAAGACTTGCTGGCTCGATTCCGAACAGTTTCCATTTTTTCAAGGGCAAAGGGACCGGTTCAACCAAACCACAACGACTTCCGCTCTCAGAACCACACACGCTAAACCATACACACAAGGACTCACGCACAAACACGCAAAGGGGGGGGTTGGGGTGGGGATTTTAAATCAAAAGGAGAGGTTGGCGGGGGTAGGATCAACAGGTCGACGTCCGTCTACGTTCATTGGTCAACTCCCAGGATGACAGAGAGGGCCCAAAGGGACACCCAAGGTCAAAGGCCTTCACGTCGCGGGCCCAAACGCTCTCCCGTCGCCTCCCCACCTCCTCTGCCACCAAGCGTCCAATCAGACGGTCTCGTACTCGGATCGAATTGCGCGAGCAAGACAGCAGGAGAGAACAATGCCCACAAACTGAAATATAAACAAGAAACGACATCAAAACATAAAACCCAAGCATTTTACACACACAAAACCCTATAAAACAGCTTAATTGTACACAAAAAATTAACATTCGTCTCCTCAAAGCCACGAGCTGAACAGATATGACTAAATCGACAAGTCTACACACTTATCGAGGCTATCGAGGCACCTAACTAATGTTTAACTGAAAAATTCCAGGGAATTTGAACATTACAGGGACTAATGTTTAACTGGAAAATTCCAGGAAATTTGAACATTACAAGGACTAATGTTTAACTGGAATATTCCAGGGAATTTGAAAATTGCAGGAACTAAGGTTTAACTGGAATATTCCAAGGACTTTGAAAATTACATGGACTAATGTTTAACTGAAATATTCCAGGGAATTTGAAAATTACAGGAACTAATGTTTAACTGGAAAATTCCAGGAAATTTGAACATTACAAGGACTAATGTTTAACTGGAAAATTCCAGGAAATTTTAAAATTACATGGACTAATGTTTAACTGGAATATTCCAGGGAATTTGAAAATTACATGGACTAATGCTTAACTGGAAAATTCCAGGAAAATATGATAAAATTGAAAAATGCAGGAACTAAAATTTAACTGGGAACTCCATGGAATTGTTCATTTTTGTTAAATTCCAGGCACTAATTGTCAACTGGAATTTTGCCACAATCGAACATTTCATTGGAAAATTTCCAGGAGCTTATGTTCCATTGTAAAATACGTCACTGGAATATTCCAGACACTAATAATCAGCTGGTAAATTTGTGAAAATGACTTTGTTGCAAAATTTCAGGAACTTAAATTCCCCAGTTTTTGCAAAATTCCGGCGATTGGAAAATAAGGAACTAATTTTTAACGGGATATCCACAGCCTAATATTTCAATTCCAGGGATACCTGTCAACTGTTTCACCTGTTCTTCTTTTCCCCTCCTATTTCAATGTTTAGCTTAGCCTTGTACCTCATTATGGAACTAATAATAATGGACTCGAGAACCTTTCAGGAACTGTTAACAATCAGGGAACTACTGTTTCACTGGAAATTTCCAGAAACTGGAATATTACTGGTGAATTGAGAGAAATTAATATTAAATGTATCATCTATAATTGACACTATCTATTTTGTGCATAAATACGGCTTTGATATTAATTAAACAAAGCAAAGCTGTATAAATAAATTGGTCCAATTTATTCCGATGGTCCGGCAATGTTATTATTTGATCCGATGTTCGCGTTTCTTATTCTTTCCCGGCACGGCTTTGGCGGCACCAGCACCAAGCAGGCGGGAACTGCATAGATGGTGCCGTGCCCGGTTCAATCGCACCGGAGATGAATGGCGGGGATGAACGATTCGAATCCCGGCGTTGCGTAGAGAGACGAACTTGGCCAAATGCTGAAAGGAAGCACCATTTGGCGCCATCCTCTCAACGATTGGTGCCCGTGGGGGCGGAGATGGATGTACCGTCAGCGGCACGGTGCGGTAGGAAGGTCCACCGGGATTCCAACAACCTTTTTTAAACTGCGGTATCGTCTTGGAGGAAGGCGTGACGAGAGGTAAGCGGAACACTTACTGATTCGATTCATTGATGTCCTCAAATGAGACTTGGATTGTATCTGTATTAAATGGTTTACTGGCGACTCTGGTGTGCCGTCAGCCCTTCAGCTGTATTTTATGAAAAATGCCACAATGTTTGAATTACGGTTCAATGAGTACCGTGTTAGAAATGAAGAAACCATTTATTTTTCAACACAGTCTCCCTTTTAGAAAGATACACTCCTCCCAACATTCTGGCCATTTCTTAACCCCTCCAAGAAATAGGATTTGTCGAACTCTCCAATATACGCCTCTGTTTTGGGGCGATAACTTCCTCGTTTGAGCTGAATTCTTTTCCCCCGAGCCATTTCTTTGTGTTAGGGAATAAGAAAAAGTGGCAGGGAGCCAGATCAGGTAAATACAGGGGTTTTGGCACTAATTCATAATGTAGTCAATGCAGTTTGGCGGTGACAACTCAGGATGAATGTTCTGGTGCATTATCGTGGTGAAACAGCACCTTCTTGTTCGCCAAATGCGGCCGTGTCTCCTTCAATTTCTTGTCAAAGCGCTCCAATAACTCACCGTAGTATTTCCCAAGTGATCGTTCTTCCTTTTCCTAAAAAATCCACGAGGATGACGCCATTTGCATCCCAGAAAACCGTCCCCTTGACCTTTCCGGCCGATCGGACCACCTTCGCCTTCTTTGGAGCAGATTCACCGGGAGAAATCCATTGTTTTGATTGTTGCCTGGTTTCTGGTGTGTGATGATGAATCGAGGTTTCATCAACAGTGATAACTCGATACATAAACACCTTCGGGTCTCGTTTAAATTGCTGCAAACACAGCTTCGGAGTCGACAGCCAGAACCACTTGTAGTCCACCGTGAGCAATCGCGGCACCCATCGGGCCGACAATGTTTTCATCGCCAACTTATCAGTTAAAATATTAATTGCCATTCTGGTCGACACACACACGGCCTCTGCTATTCACGTACTTTCGGTCATCGTTCACCGAGAATCATGGCGTGGCCCTCTTGATTGATTTCCTCAGTAAC
Source organism: Hetaerina titia (assembly GCA_037158775.1). Classification (NCBI taxonomy): domain Eukaryota; kingdom Metazoa; phylum Arthropoda; class Insecta; order Odonata; family Calopterygidae; genus Hetaerina; species Hetaerina titia. The sequence continues at coordinate 2,038,764 of JAVFHJ010000013.1, read as the reverse complement.
CATGTCTGGCAGGCATCCCTGGTCGCTCCTCATCGAAAACAGATGTTCGCCCACGTTTAAATTCATTGAACCAATATCTAACTGCGGTCATAGATGGCCAAGTGTCCTCATGGAGCTGTCTGACGACGAGCGCGCCATGGCACGAATTTTCGGCACCATCTTGGCGCACACCTTGCGAATGGCCAAATCCTGTGAAACAATGCGTTGGATGTTGGATGCAGACAGACCCAACTGGTCTGCAATTTCTTCACTGGTTGAGCGTCGGTCTCTGTTCAGCAGTGTCCTCACTCTGTCCACATTCGTGTCGGTTCTTGCCGTCGACGGCCGTCTAGAGCGATGGTCGTCTTCAACGAGCTCCCTACCCTCTTTAAACAACTTGTGCCACCCAAATACTGTGGAACGGCTTAAGGCAGTGTCCCCATAAGCCTGCTTGATCATATCGAGTGTCCCAGTTGCCGTCTTCCCCGAGTTTCGCACAAAACTTTATGGAATAACGTTGCTCTAAATTCAGATTCATTGTTTCTCGATGCGGACAAAAAACTTGCTTCACTAAAAATGGTGTCCTCACTCAACGACAGCCCGTATTGGACTGAGGTTGGTGTCAGTCTGTTGCTAAGATTCCCATCCACCTTACCCTGCCAGGCAGAACCCCCTCCACCGCTCCATTTGCGCCAGAGAAAATCAAGTTCTACCACTTTTGGGTGCGACCCTGTACGTCAAGGGGGAGTGTTATTTCCACATGTCCAAAACAGGAGTGCTTCTAATGGTCATTGCCTTTGGGGTCTACGGCCTACTATGGTACGAGGCGTGTTCATAAAGTAAGGCCCATTTGGTCACAGGAAAAAATATACTCATATGAAACACATGTTATTGGCACTTTTAGTTAGCTACAAACCTACTTCACTTATCTACATAATCGCCGTTCACTTCTAAGCATTTTTCGTACCGCTGCACCAGCTTCTTTAACCCCCTCTCCATAGAAACTTGCCGCCTGAGGGTTGAACCAATCGACAACGTCATTCTTCAGTTCCTCTTCGGTTTCGAAACGTTGTCCACCGAACAACTGTTTCAAGTGCAAGAAGAGGAAGTAGTCGCCGGGTGTAAGGTCAGGACTGTACGGTGGGTGGTTTAAAGAGTTCCCAACAACCCAAAAACTCTCGTCCACTGGACATTCTTTGCTCTTTGTGGTGGTCTGTGAGCATTTTCGGGACGCACCTTGCATGCAATGTGTGGTATCCGAGGTTTTCCGTAACAATATTGTAGACAGTAGTGCATCCAAGTTGAGGAAATTGTTCAGCCAGGCCATTAATTGTCAATCAACAATCACATCGCAGTTTTTGTTCCACTTGCGAAACAATTTCATCGGTCAGAATACTGGGCCTACCACTTTGCTCTTTGTCATGGACATTTGTTCGTCCATTTTTAAAATCACAGCACCATTGTCTAAGCTTTCCTTATCCACTCATAACTTTAGGTTAATAAACTAGGCATCACTCCCGATGAATTTCAGCAGCCGACAATCCTTTTGCATACAAGAATCGTATGACAGAATGCACTTCACAACTGGCGGGATCAACGATTGTCGCGGACATTGTTGTTTGCATGCACGGACAAGCAAACGACTTCTGAAACAAAACAAATGCTGCTATAGCTTCTTAATGAATCAGTAGATGGCGCTGCAGGAGCAACACTGTGTTCTGAAGCGCCAATATTTAAATATAAGCAAACGGTACTTACTTTAAGAATACGCCTCATATGTAAACATGTTCTAGCCTTAACAAACACTCTTGGGAATTTCGTATGTTAATCAAAGTCTAAAACCAGCAGTTCACGCGCACATCGGGACAAAACTGTTCCTGATCCTTTACATACAAGCCGTGTACGTACAGTAGGGATGGATCGACAAGGGATGAAGGGCTGGGATGGACAGGAATATGGGATGGTTCAAAGGACGAAGAGCAGTAGGGTAGAAGAGGGACTCTGGTCATCTTTCCATTAGCAGAGATGCGGAAACTGTTCCTCCTCTTGCTGCACACCTGGGAGACAACCTAACACGCAGTCTACCCTTGTCTACCACGCCCCAGAGGGTCCACCCGCAACGTGCCAGAGAGCCAATGACGTCCCTTCCCAATGGTTTCGGTTAAGTATTCACGGGACTGGGGATTTCATCTCACCTGGATGAACGCTATTCCAATGCCCACGCCACCAATGCTCAACGCGTGCACCTGGACGTAGTCAATGAACTCCTCAATGCAGCCCTTGGGATAGGCATTGATGGCGATGCAGGGAAGACTGTCAGTTTCTGAAAAAGATGAAGGAACAACTTCCAGTGAAAGAAAACACAGAAGACTCATGCAAGAAGGACAGTCAAAAAACACTCGCTAAAAACATTTCATATGGAATGTGGTTTAGGCCAGGCTCAGAAACATGGTCACCAGTCTTATATAGCTCAGACTCTTAGTCACTAGTCTAATATAGCTCAGAAACTTGGTCACCAGTCGCATATAGATCAGAAACTTGGGCACAGGCCTAATATAGCTCACAAAATTGGTCACCAGTATTATATAAATCAGAAACTTGGGTATTACTTAGCTCAGAAACTTGGATACTAGTCTAATATAGTTCAGAAACTTGGTCACCAGTCTCATATAGATCATAAACTTGGTCACCAGTCGTATGTAGATCATAAACTTGGTCCCCAGTCTTATATTGATCAGAAAAGTGGTCACCAGTCTTATGTTGCTCAGAAACTTGGTTACCAGTCTAAAATAGCACAGAAACTTAGTCACCAGTCTAAAATAGCTCATAAAATTGGTGACCAGTCTTATATACCTCAGAAACTTGGTCACCAGCCTCATAGATCAGAAACTTGGGCACAGGTCTTATACAGCTCAGAAACTTGGTCACAAGTCTCATATAGCTAAGAAACTTGGTCTAGCATAACATTTGTAAAAATAAAATTAAGGTCTTGAGTTTCATTCATTCATTTCATCAAATAAGAAGAACAAGTTCCACCAATTTACATGAGAACAGACAATTTTTACGTTACATAAATTCTTCAAAACATACTACCTTGATCAAAAAGTTCCCGGAATTTATTCAGAAAATTAAAAATACAAGTTTATTCATCTAAATCTATATTGTCCCCTTCAAAGTAATCCCCATCGACTGCAACACACTTATGCCAGCGCTTGATCCAATCCTCGAAACATTTTTTATATTCGGTTTTCGGTATGTCCATCAGTGCTTCCTGCGATTTTTCCATTACTTCCTCTCCGCTGCTAAAACGCGTTCCCCGTAATGGTTTTTTAACTCGATTGAACAGAAAGAAGTCACAGGGAGCCAAATCAGGTGAATTCGGTGGCTGTTGGATGGAATTTGTTGCATTTTTCTCAAAAAATTACGAATAATGATAGCACTGTGCGACGGTGCGTTAGCATGGTGCAAAATCCACGAGTTTTCTGCCCACATTTCTGGTCTCTTTCGGTGAATTGCTTCACGTAAACGTCTCATAACGCCCAAATAATACTCTTTTTTTACTGTCTGGCCTTCTGGCCAAAATTCATGATGCACTACACCGTTGTAATCCATGAAAACCGTCAGCATTGCCTTCTTTTTTGACTGAAAACGACGTGGTTTTTTTGGTCTCGGCTCATTTGGTGAACGCCATTCACTTGCCTGATGTCTGGATTGCGTGTCGTACTCATAAACCCACGTCTCGTCTCCAGTAATGATCCTTTTGATGAATGTGGGATCGAATTCAGCCTCGCAAATCATGTCTTTTGCGACGTCAACACGGTCTCTTTTTTGCATGAAATTGAGGTCTTTTGGCACCAACTTTGCTGCTACACGACGGAAACCCAAATCATTAACCACAATGTCTTGGGCGGATCCATAGGCAGACATGCCAACTTTCAAAAATGAAAAATCGGGAGGACATGCCAACTTTCAAAAATGAAAAATCGGGAGATTTTTAGAAGTGTATCACGAAGTAATCACTTTTAATTACCACAATATTTGCATGGCACCTTAATCCCTTTATGACACTTTGCCAATTTTTAATGAATGTCTCACTTTATTAACATGTTAAGCTAAGTACACAATTTGAACAGTTCATCAAGAACGTAAGAAGGAAAAATCGGGAGTCTCCCGCTTAAATCGGGAGAGTTGGCATGTCTGCATAGGCAATGTTCAAGTCCTCCGCTATTTCTCTGATGGTTAATTTGCGGTTATTGACCAACACTTCTTTTACTTTATCAATTTTTTCACCGACTTTCGATGTCGATGGTCTGCCACTGCGTTCATCATCTTCGATTGACTCACGACCACTTCTGAACCGCTCGTGCCACTGGTAAACGACCGTTTTTTTTAGAGAATCGTTGCCGAAACACTTTTCCAACATTTCCAACGTCCGTGCGCCACTAAATCCATTTTTTACGCAAAATTTAATACAAGTTTGTTGTTGCAAATTTAAATCCATTTCTGCAATTGTAAAAAATCGCCAACACACACAGAGATAGATGTACTCTTGGCTACGTAACTTTTGCAAATGTCAAGTTATGACACTAAGATTTAAAGGGAATATCAACAACAGATGTACCAATTTAACAAAAAAAAACAGAACTCAAATCGGAACGATGGGAGCACCACACGGTGGTTATTCCGGGAACTTTTTGATCAAGGTAGTATATCCTGTGCTTTTCTTAATGTTCACAATTCACAAAGATAACTGATCATTGCAATGCAAGTGAAGTCCATGTCTACTCACCTGAGTTGTACCCACAACAAGATGCAGGCAATACTGGTGTCTCCCAATCAGATGCATTGTTGGCTCCGCAGCAGTGAAGCTGTGGGGAAGAAGAAAGACAGGAGTGAGAGGTACGGACTGATCAGATTGGAGGGATACTGCTTTGATTGAGCAAACACAAAACTCCTGTACGGGGAGACAAGACTACCATTTCGGCCCAAAAATGTATTGAGTGATTGTCACCAGAAATGTTGCCCACAAAAATACCAGGCGTGCTCGGCAAAAAACAGGAATTTTTACAATTTGCCTGTTTTGGAGAATCCTGTTTGTCGAATTTTTTTAATTATTATGTTGTATATACCTGCCCCTGTGAAGGACTAGTAACCAACTTTCCTAGCTGTAAAGACCTGGACACCAAGTTTTCGAGCTGTAAAGGACTGACAACCAAGTTGACATACTGTTAAGGACTAGTAACCAAGTTTCCAAGCTGTAAAGGCCTGACAACCATGTTTCCAAACTGTGAAGGACTGGCAACCAAGTTTCCGAGCTGTGAAGGACTGGTAACCAAGTTTCCGAGCTGTGAAGGCATGGAAACCAAGTTGACATACTGTGAAGGACTAGTAACCAAGTTTCCAAGCTGTAAAGGCCTGACAACCATGTTTCCAAACTGTGAAGGACTGGCAACCAAGTTTCCGAGCTGTGAAGGACTGGTAACCAAGTTTCCAAGCTGTAAAGGCCTGGCAACCATATTTCTAAACTGTGAAGAACTGGCAACCCAGTTTCCAAGCTGTGAAGGCCTGGTAACAAGGTGTCTGAGCTGTGTAAAGCCTGGAAACCAAGTTTCCAAGCTGTGAAGGCCTGGAAACCAAGTTACCATCCTGTAACGGATTACTAACCAAGTTTCCGAGCTGTGAATGACTGGCAACCAACTTTCCAAACCTTGAAAATTTTTCGCAATTAATTATTTACATGTTTGTAATTTTATTTAAAATGACAGAAAGATCATTGTTAATATTTGTACTGGTTACTTGAGTGTTTCAATTCACATAGGTTAATTATTTTGTGAATCAATTGTCGTTTATTTTTTACGTATTATTTCTTTTGACAACCATGTTTCCCTATTGTTTATTTTCACATATAATTTGTTAATGTTCATGTTCTTATTTTTATTAAGTGTTTTGATAGGGATTTGAAGCTTTCTTGTTAAATTTTCATACTGTTTTAAATGACAATTGTCTCTCTTAAGTGATCATAGATCTGGTGTCCATTTCAAGTGTGCCAAATAATTGTTTATAAGTTGTGTTCAGAAAATAATGGTAATATTTTAATTTTGCAGGTTTGGAGATTCTGTTTGTCAAATTTTTTTTAATTATTATGTTGGTATACCTGCCCCTAAAGTGTGATAAAATTTTCAGCTGTGTCCATTGGTTACTTTGTCTAATGGCGGCCCGCTCTAAGGTTGGAGACGTGCTTTTTATGAGCCCTGCGATTTTCATTCAATTCGAGACAAACGGATCAAAGAACATGTAAATCAAACTTTGCGTAAAAATTAAATAAGACTGAAAAAGCGGGTGAAATATGAAAAAAAAGGCCTAAAAGGCGAGTCTGCCATATAAACAAACAAAAGAGTTTACACGAGTTGTAAAAGCATCTTCAAGATTACTGTGAAGTCGTTGAAAATGATGAACGATGCCCCAGCACATCAAAAACTGATAATAATAATAAAAGTGAAAGGAAATGGAAAAATGAATGATCGCTGGAACACAATCAGAGAGAAGTCGCTGATGATAACGGCATGTCAATCGGCTCATGCCAATGAAATACTTTATCGAATGTTTTGGGTCTGAAAGCCATGAAAGAGCAATATTTGTATTCCAAAACTGCTGAATTTTGAACAACAAATACAGTGGCATATTGAAGTTGCTCAGGAGTCACTAACTAAAGTAAGCAACGATGCAGAATTAATAGAAACGTGTTATCGTAACAGGTGACAAAACATGGCTTTGTGTCTTCGAAACTAAAGGCTTGACACAAATTCTTTGTAAAAGATTCTCTGAACACGTGAAATCTTAAAATTCTCATTATTATAGGTTTATATGGCTCCTCAATTCCTGAAATTACCCGGGTATTAATAAGTTAATCAGGAGACACTAAATGAAGTCAATGTCGATGCAGAATTGTTAGAAACATGTTATAAAAGGTGATGACACATGGATTTAAACGGATATTACATCAAAACTAAGTCTGTAACAATTAGTAAATAACAGATGCACAGAAGACACTATAGCATCCCTCCCACACTCCAATCACACTCAAAACAGTGGAGCAGGAGTTTATATGGCTCCTCGATTTCTGAAAATACCCAGGCATTAATGAATAACACTCAAAACAGTGGAGCAGGAGTGTATCTGGCTTCTCGATTCATGAAAATACCCAGGCATTAATAAGTTCCTCAGGAATCACCAAATGAACTCAATGACAATGCAGAATTGAGAGAAACATGCTGTAACAGGTGATGAAACGGGTTTGAACGGATATGACATTAAAACTAAGTCTGAATACAAATTCTTTTAACAGATTCTCTAAACCCATGATATTTAAAAATTCCCATTATTTTCTGAACACACCTCATACATGTATATATACGTTTTCCTTTCCTGGTATAACTGTATTTCAATTAGGAAGTAACAGATGTACAGAACACCCTATAGTATCTTTCCCACTCTCTCCAATCAAATTCAAAACAGTGGAGCAGGAGTTTATATGGCTCCTTGATTCCTGAAATTACCGAGGTATTAATAAGTTGCTCAGGAGTCACTAAATGAAGTCAATGATGATGCAGAATTGTTTGAAACATGCTGTAACAGGCGATGAAACGAGTTTAAACGGATATGACACCAAAACTAAGGCTTCAAACAATTTCTTGTATCCATTTTTATTAACTGACGAATATCACTAAGTGAATAAAAAACACGTCTTAACTTCAGCGATTGCCAACGACAGTAACCAATGAACACAGCTGAACATTTAATCATACTTTAAGGACATGTATACCAACATAATAATTTTAAAAAATTGAAAATCAGAAGCCCCAAACCTGCAAAATTTAAATATTACCATTATTTTCTGAACACACCTTATTAACAATTATTTGACACACTTGAAATGGACACCAGACCTATGATCACTTAAGAGAGACAATTGTCATTTAAAACAGTATGAAAATTTAACAAGAAAGCTTCAAATCCCTATCAAAACACTTTATAAAAATAACAACATGAACATTAAGAAATAAAACGTGACATTAAACAAAATGGAAACATATGGTTGTCAAAAGAAATAATAACTAAAAATAAACGACAATTGATTCACAAAATAATTAACCCATGTGAATTGAAACACTCAAGTAACCAGTACAAATATTAACAATGATCTTTCTGTCATTTGAAATAAAATTACAAATATGTAAATAATTAATTGCAAAAAATTTTCAAGGTTTGGAAATTTAGTTGCCAGTCATTCACAGCTCGGAAACTTGGTTAGTAATCCGTTACAGGATGGCAACTTGGTTTCCAGGCCTTCACAGCTTGGAAACTTGGTTGCCAGTCCTTCACAGTTTGGAAACATGGTTGCCAGGCCTTTACAGCTTGGAAAGGTGGTTACTAGTCCCTCACAGTTTGGCAACTTGGTTGCCAGTCCTTCACAGCTCGGAAACTTGGTTCCCAGGCCTTTACAGCTTGGAAACTTGGTTACTAGTCCTTCACAGTATGTCAACTTAGTCGCCAGTCCTTCACAGCTCGGACACTTGGTTACCAGTCCTTCACAGCTTGGAAACTGGGTTGCCAGTCCTTCACAATTTGGAAACATGGTTGCCAGGCCGTTAGAGCTTGAAAAGTTGGTCACTAGTCCTTCACTGCTCGGAAACTTGGTTGCCGGTTCTTCACAGCTCAAAAACTTGTTCTTACATGACATTCACTAGATATAATTGTCAAAGGATCGATACGAAAACATATAATCTTCTGCACAAAGCCCAATAGCAACAAAAAGGGTTTGTTAAGGGTTAGCTGGGCCATTATGAGATACGCACCTCCATCTGGATATCATTCCATTCATTCATCTTCTCCGAGGAGTTGTCCTTCTTTGCCTCCTCAAAGTCGTTCATCATCGACACCTTGAGGGCCTCAGATGCCTCATTTCGTAGCACATAGCCCGCAATGCCTCCCGCAAGCTCCATAATGCAGATTACTATCAGGAGACCAGCAAACTGGAAAGGAAAACCAAAAACACAATCAAATAGTCACCCTGAATAGTTGCAGATGTGAAACGCAAGTGTCCAACTTACAATTCAACTTGATAGAGCCTAATACCCAGCACGCTAGCAGTAAGGGTGTGTGGCAGGGGGTGAATACACAGCAGGTTAATAAGAATAAGATCCTATTGCGATAATGCAACCATTTCAGAGAGTAAAAATCATTCGCCTTGACCGGGATTCGAACCCGGATCCCTCGATATCCAGCCGAGTGCTTTAAACAATTAAGCTACCGAGACGTCCTCTTACACTCTGAAATTTTGGGGGCTTTAAAGGTACAAGATGTTATGACGAAATACCGTACATACAATGTCACAGGAATTCGTAGTCGTGCGCGACGCGCCACAGTCCACCATGTTAATAAAGCCAATTTCAAACACTTAGGCTGTTCATACCTTAGACAAATTTCAAGAAACTGTAACAGTAACTTTAACGGAGTCACCCGCTATGTGTGCATTATAATGCAACAATTTCAGAGAGTAAAGGTCAAGGCGAATGATTTTTTCTCTCTGAAATTGTTGCATTATAATGCACACATAGCGGGTGACTCCGTTAAAGTTACTGTTACAGTTTCTTGAAAAATCCTATTGCGAACTATTGATGTTTAATGATTTTATTGACAAATTTAGAAACCCCCAGATGCAACATTCGACAAGATAGAGGGGAAGAATAATTGTGGCTGACTGAAACCTAACTGAACCAATCGGAGAATATGGGGAAGAACTTCAAGGCAATAGTATCCACAAATAAATGAGATAGTGTGCCAACGTTTCAAACAATTCCTAAGAAATCACGGACGAAACAACAGGAGTTGGATATGCGAACAGAGAAGAAGTCACTCTCCACAGATCTACAGAGTTTGGTGGTTAAGTCCAGAAAAATTTCAATTAGAATATCCTGCCATATTGTAGTTCCACTGGAGGTCGCAAATTCTTGAAAGATACAGGCATCTATTAAACAGTCTTAACCTCAAAATGGCCGAGATGTTATGTAAAAGTACTGAGTACCACATCGAAGAACTGCCAATATTCAAACCGTTTGCATTGGGCTTTATTCTGCTATATTGTGGTTCAACAGGAGGACGCGATTGGAGTTCTTCAAAGCTATTGGCATCTGGTAATGTCATTAACCTCATAATGGCTAAGATGTTATATACAAGTGGGGCATACAATGGAAGAACTGCTTTTAACCCTTTGCACTTGGGTGCCTCTCTCCTCATTTCCTTAGTCTACTCGAGATTAAATTATTTAAATACCCCCAAATTTATTAAGCAAGGCACTAGAAGGAAAAACTAGAGTTTATTTTCATACAAACTAATTTAATTGGATCTTTTTAGATAATTATTGATAAATTTATTGATAAACCATAATTTATACTCTATAATTTTTCATGGTGTGATATTTTTGGAAGCATTCGCCTAACATGGAGACCTGGTTTACATTCACGTGTCTCACAGATATATATACATATATATCGTCTCTCTTCATCCACCTTTGATTTTTCCGTTAGAGCAAACCGCACAATCTTTATGATTTTCTGTTAGGGTGAGGTGTGATTATATGGAGTTTCTCATCTAAACATCGCTCCATGTTTGTGGATGGTAATCTAACCCTGGAAGTTTGTGAAACATCTCGGAATTCTCCAAAGAGATCGTGTACTAGTTTCATAATAAATTTCACATGCGAGATCAGTTTTTCATTTTTCCTTTGCTGGAATTCTTTGTACAATGTATATGAATGTACACCCTCCTCCTCAAGATTCCTGACTATGCAATGGATAGGAAAAGAACGTTTGATGAGACGGCTGCCACTAGGAAGAAAAGGAGATGAGAGAGTCCAAACTAGAAAGCAATGAACTCTACGGAACAGCTGACTGAGGTAACTTTACATTCTGGCGATCTTTTTTTACAGAAACAGATCATCTCTCAAAGGCATTGCTTTACATTTAGCCGACTTCCAAGAGTAATGAAGGGCAAAGAGAACTTACAACACAACTAAGAGATAACAACAAACATCTGCGTAGGTGGTGGCATCCTTTGGAGACGGCATTTATGTCAACGATAATAACATTATGGGTTTACGATACCATTCATTTATGAAACAAGCCATGCCATTAATTGAGCCTTACATTAATTGTCCTCTCATGCAAAATGATTACAAGTGAAGTTATTCGAAAATATGGACATTAATCCCAATTCCCTTCACGGTGAAACTCAGTGTCGAGTGTTGCTTGACATACACGAGCTGCTGCCGTTGCTGCTAACCGTGTCGAGTCACACTCCACATGCGAGTGCAAAAGGTTAAAAATGTTCGCTCTGGGTGTTATATTTCCAAAGAACTCGATTCTTCCAAGTACCCCAGGTCAACTGCTTATGAGATTATAACCTTTTGCACTCGCATGTCGAATTTGACTCGAATTATCATGAATCATCAGCGCCAGTTTTTCAAATCCCGTCAACAGTCCCCCAAATCCAAAAGTGTCACACCCCACTCACCGTCATGGTCATGCAATGGTTCTCCTTGACCGCACCACAGCAACCGAAGAAGGCGACGATGAGGACAATGGCACCGACCACAATGATGAGCTGTGCCGCACTGATGTACCGGTGCTCCAGGAAGATGTCATACTTGCGGTAGTAGCCAAGGACTGTTGAACCGACTGCGATCAGCACTATTCCTGTCACCTGTCAGGAGAGAGAGAGCGGCAAATGGGGTCAATTAACCTCCCAATCGTCATACCTAAATGATTATCAGTTGCTCTTATGCCGTACACATGACATTAGAATTAACGTGATCGTGGAATATGCCCCATTTGTATATAAACATCAAATATAATTACCAAACCATTCTGCACTTTATATTTAACTTAAAATGATTTCTACACGTGAACACATTCTAAAGCGCCAAGGGTTAATGAAGTCTGCCCAATAAACATGATAAATGAGGCCATAAAAACTGTATTCTGCTCTTTTAAATTCAGTTTAAGTTTACAAATGGATAGTTTTGTCATCATCTCCCCTATTCTTCTTCAAAGTACTCTCCATTCATTCATAATAATGCTATGCCTTCTTATTATTATTCCATCTTCTTCTTAATTCCATTCGACTAATGTTAAATAGTGAAGTACCCTTAGATGGAAGTCCTCCTTAAAGCAGCAGCAGTATTAGTTATATATATATATATAGGCTGTCTTTTTATTTTATATTCTATATCCTCTCTCGTTTCTTGCTCTATTATTATTATTAATGTGTCTTCCACACATCTAATGTACACCACACAGTTAGATAGATAGATATATATATATATATATATATATATATATATATATACATATATATATAAAAAAAACACAGTAATCAACCTGAAGGTCGGTTTCGTTAGGTGATGGTAGAGTTCACCCATGTACTAAGCCCGACGGCATGTGAATATTCACACATCAGGGTAGGGGGGCCAGTTCCTTTCCCTGTACATATATATATATATATATATATATATATATATATATATATATATACATATATATGCGGGTTGTGGTGGTCTAGTGGGTAGGGCGTTGGACTACTGACCGGAGGGTCCCGGGTTCGATTCCCGGACAAGGCACTTTGGGCACCTGCAGCTCCACCCAAGCTAGTTGATTTTTCGGGTACCAGATCTTCCTGGGAAACCATAACCGGCACAGGGAAAGGAACTGGCCCCCCTTAATACCCTGATGTGTGAATATTCACACTATGCCGTATAGGGCTTAGTACATGGGTGAGCTCTACCATCACCTACTAAACCGACCTTCGGGTAGATTACTGTGTTTATGGTTTTATATATATATATACATATGTACGTCCCCAATTAATCACGTTTAAATGGGAATTTGGAGAAAAGTAGTCTCAAAGGGGGCGAGAGGAGATCTATATAATAAGAATATAAGGAGGAGGAGGAATGACAATGATCAATGGATCAACAAGGTGATCGAATATTATTAAACTAGCGATGAACAATCAATACTCTCTGAATCAGTGTGCAGGTGCATTGTGTCATTGTGGTCCATTGATCCATCCATCCATCATATAATATGTTAAGATAGTGAAATATTAGTATTGTGGTTGCACTGTTGATTTTCCATTCTAAATTCGGTTCACTATTCTTCAGATATCATTCTTCGGACAGTTTTAATAAGACGATTATTGGTAAGAAGGAGGACAAGGGACCATTGCACACACGGTCAATGTTGCTGCCAACGTCAACACACAGTTGGTGGATAGAAGGTCTTTTAAAGGCCTTGCATCATCGTCCGTCTTGGTGTCTTTTGTCTCGTTTGCCATCTTTCTAAGACGCTCAATCCACTTTGAAGACGGATGTATTTTCTTATTCAGAGCATTATCACCGTATAAACAGCTGTCAGTCCATTTCACAGTAATTAATTGATAACTTTTACCACCGCACTTCACCATAAAAACTAAGATATGTTGATTCGTTGCTCCGTGATTTCGTCAATTTTCCATTTTCGACGACAAACAGTATAAACACAAAGGACAGCAGTAGCTGACATAACTGGCACCGTACGCACAGCTCGACGATCAGCCGCCAAGCACAGACTCAGGCTCATTATTGGGTCTCAGGCAACTGTGGTCACCAGCAGGGCTGTAGTCTGCCAGATTGCCCCAGCTCATGCATTTTTTGGACAGACCAATTATTAATACCAAGGGTAAAACTTTGAAATATTAAAACACAAATTTCCCGTAAAAATAATGGCTAACAAATAATTGTCCCTTGTACTGAGGCATAGGAAATGGTCGCCATTATTATAAATGTCCATAATAGCCCTTATTGCTGAAAACTAGAGAATTTCAATATTTTATCAAGCGTATGTCTAACAAAAATTAGGCCCACATTAATCTTGGATATACACAGACTGTACGTGTGCTTAATTTCGGCTTACACTTTCTTTTGACGGCGTGAAAATTAAAATGGAACTGTAGCAAGCGTCACAAATGCTAAGTAACAGTTCACCTATTGCTTGGAACAGTGACTTTAAAAAGTTCCATATTACCTGTGACTTTGTAATAGTAACAACACAGTAACGAAGTAGTGACTTTGGAGCAATATCAAGATAACAGTGACTGCGGAAATGTTACCGAAGGAACGATTCCTAAAAAAATCATTTTCTGGTAACATTTCGGAAATATCCTCGCCAAAAGTCAAACTTTATTTCATCCCAGGTAAATTGCAAATAATCCCAAATTACAAGAGACGCTATATGCCCCGTGTAAACACCGCCATTTGCCAAAATCCTCGCAAACGCATTACGATGTTCATTTGTTGTTTGGATGACTGTCGCTTAGTAATACCAAACAGTTATTGTGGTTCGCGCTACTAAGTCCACCCAAAAAATACGCAAAATGGTGCAATTTGGTTACCAGGACGCAGACTATAGCCCTGTAGGCCACTATAGCAGCGATAGTTGCCTGAGAGCCAATAATGAGCTTGCGCTTGGCGGATGATCGTCGAGCTGTGCGTATGGTAAACAGTTATGTTAGTTACTGCTGTCCTTTGTATTTATACTGTTAGTCGTCGAAAATGGCAATTGACAATGAAATCACGGAGCAACGAATCAACATATCATATTTTTTTGGTGAAGTGCGGTGGTAAAAGTTATCAATTAATTACTGAGAAATGCACTGACAGCTGTTTATACGGTGATAATGCTCTGAATAAGAAAATACACCCGTCTTCAAAGTGGATTGAGCGTCTTAGAAAGATGGCAAACGAGACAAAACACAGGCCAAGACGGATGATGGTGCAAGGCCTTTCAAGACCTTCTATCCACCAACTGTGTGTTGACATTGACAAACCCATTGATTGTGTATGAAATGGTCCATTGTCCTCCTCCTTACCAATGATCGTAGTCATGTTAAAACTGTCCGAAGAATGATATCTGAAGAATAGTGAACTGAATTTAGAATGGAAAATCAACAGTGCAACCACAATACTGCTATTTCACTATCTTAACATATATTAAATGGATGGAATGGATCAATGGACCATAATGAGAACAATGCACCTTTACACTGATTCAGAGAGCATTGATTGTTCGTCGCCAGTTGAATAATATTCAATGAACCTTGTTGATCCATTGATCATTACCATTCCTCCTCCTCCTTATATTCTTATTATATAGATCTCCTCTCGCCCCCTTTGCGACTACTTTTCTCCAAATTCCCATTTAAATGTGATTAATTGGGGATTACATATGTATATATCTAACTGGGTGGTGCACATTAGATGTGTGGAAGACACAATAATAATAATAATAGAGCAAGAAACGAGAGACGATAGAATATTATATAAAAAGAGAGCCTCTATATATATATATATATATATATATAACTACTGCTGCTGCTTAAAGGAGGACTTCCATCTGAGGGTGCTGCACTATTAAACATTAGTGGAATGGAAATTAAGAAGATAGGAGAAGATGGAGTAAATCCTTTGTGTCATCCGTGGAGTCTTGTCTCGTTTACCATCTTTTTTAAGACGCTTAATCCACTTTGAAGACAGATGTATTTTCATATTCAGAGCATTATCACCGTATAAACAGCGTCCTGGTAGCCAAATTGCACCAGATGGCGTATTTATCGTACGTACTACGCATATCTAAAGATACCTACGATTAGCCAAGAGGGCAGATAGTAGCAGAAATATTTCAATTTGACCTTAATGAGGGAATTAAAATAGTTGAGACTCCTTTGCCACTAGTTATGGACACGCCATATCCAAATATTTGAAGCGGCCGGGGATTTAAAAGTCTTGAATTTAAGGTATTTTCATTATTTGAAGGCTGTACGACGACCTTGTCTGCCCTTTTCCTCTTGCATGGCACCGAGAGTGGTCACAAGGTCCTTTCCAAATCAATTACCCATACCAGAAGGACAGGATTGGCGAAATCTCAAGGGAAATTCGCTATATTGAATTCGCATGCGAGCGGTAGCGCGTATCAGACAATGGGAGGCTATGTACGACCACATCATGCGTCTCCTAAGACTATTATTATTTATGTATTCTACCGATATAAGGTAGGTTTTCGGATGGACACAACTATCAAATAAACATTCTGTAACTCCAAACAAAACCCAATCCAGCAACCTACTCTACATTTTTACGGTCAGAGGGATCACGAATATAAGACTAGAGAGAGATAGACTGACAGGTTTAAAATGTCATTTATTCCAAGAACGATAAGGGACCAGAATGCTTGTAGTCCAAATTCCCCAGGACTCAGTTCATTACAATAAGTATTAACGTACAGGTTAGGGACTGCGCGAGGATATGTGTGTATGTATGTTTATATATTATATATATATGTGTGTGTCTAACAGGTTCCCCCCACCTTTCCTCACCTAACCCCCAACCCCTTCAACCCTTACCCTTCCCTCATGGTGCTACACCCTCTGCCACACACCTTTTTGGTGGCTCGCAGGGTATTTATGTAGATCAGGTCCCTCTTCATCTCTGTTTACTTCTTTCCTCCCTTCATCCCGTCCAACATCCCTATCCTCTTCCTACCCTTTCCTCGCTTGCCCAACATTCTCCCCTCTAATACAGTCTTCAACATTCCGCTACCGCTCAATACGCCTTTCATCCGTCTTTCCTGCCTCCATAGGATTTCTCTCAACAAACCCCTCTCCTCGCCCACCATCTCCATCACTTCCTCATTTGTTAATTCCTTCTTTCGGTCCATTTCACCTTCTCCTTTCTTCTCCACACACACATTTCAAAAGCCTCCAATCTACGTCTATCCTCCTGCTTCAGTGACCACGTTTCCATAGCCGTACATAGGTATGCTCCATATCAGAGTTTTTACGAGTCTCGTCTTAACATCCCTACTCAACGTCCCCGTCATCAACTCCCTTCTCTTTGAGAAAGCCTCCTTGCCTAGCATCGCAATTCTTCTCCTTACGCCCCTGCCACTTTGACCATATTGGTGCAAAACACTTCCTAAGACTATAACTGGACTTTAATCAGTGCGTTGTCAATGGACACACGAATTAAGAGACGTTTGATCTAATGGAACATCTTGCATTTGAACATTCACAAGCGGTGGCCCGCGGGGTATTTTGAACAGATGTGGTATTTCGGTGTTGGCAATCTGTTTAAACTTTGCAATTTGACTCTGTAACGCGAATTTTAAAGCCATTATAGCCCCTATTTAACTAAGTGCATATTTCTCTTGTAGGCAGGGAAACCAAAGCATTTTAAACACTCCGTATGCACCAATGCTCCCCTGTTCAGACATGCCAACTTTCAAAAATGAAAAATCGGGAGTACATGCCAACTTTCAAAAATGAAAAATCGGGAGATTTTTAGAAGTGTATCACGAAGTAATCACTTTTAATTACCACAATATTTGCATGGCACCTTAATCCCTTTATGACACTTTGCCAATTTTTAATGAATGTCACACTTTATTAACATGTTAAGCTAAGTACACAATTTGAACAGTTCATCAAGAACGTAAGAAGGAAAAATCGGGAGTCTCCCGCTTAAATCGGGAGAGTTGGCATGTCTGCCTGTTCATAGTTTCCATAGTGAAAACTCCTTTTTCGAGTTTGTTTGTTGCTAACGAATCAAGGATTTTGTCGCCCTTATTCGGTGAAGTGATAATTGATGTACATTTTATTTTATTTTAAATTTTATTCCAAGGAAGGAATGACTTAAGAGACATAAAAATATCAATGAAAATTTTTCTATGAATTGTAAAATTTTTATTAACGTCCATCTTAAAATAACGTAATGAATATTAATCTTCAAAGACGTGATGAATATAACGTATGCTTTTTCGGATAGTACAAAATGTCCTCCACTTAGGGAAACCATAACTACAGCAGTGTACTACCAATGGAACTGCCCCTTTTTATTAATACCATTGCTTATTATTATATTGCGTCAAACTGTGCCGTAAATAAGGCTAAGAGTACTCTGATAGTATATCACCCATACCAAACCGAAATACCAATAAGTTCCACCAGACCTGTGACTAAGTAACAGTAACAACAAAGTAAGAAGGAGTGATTTTGAAACAATAGCATGAGAACAGTGACTGCCGAAATGTTACCGAAGGAACGATTCCTAAAAAATCATTCACTTAACACTTCGGAAATATCCACGCGGATAGTCAAACTTTTTTTTTATCCCACACAGATTGCGAATAATCCCGAATAAAATAAGACGTAATTTCCTCAGAACGTCTTGTTCTTTGAATCCCGCAAAAAATTCCGCACATTAAAGGACACATTCGAAATATTTGAATGATTTGATTAATTATCGCGAATGATTTCCCTGCCTCTGAATTTTCATTCGTCTTCTTAGCGTTTTAGTTCAACCAATTAAAGTGCAACAATTCTAGCGCCAGAAGGGCGGTTTGTCGCTTTCATCGTATCGGCATAATTAAGACGGCGTGTGGGCGATGATCAGATCGTTGGGAGGACCTCCGCGATATTTATTCCGAAAAGGTTTATCAGATGTACCTGTACATGGAACGAGTTTGAATGATGACATGTGAGAGGGTAGGCTGAAAACAAATGCAAATACATGCCTGTAAACCACAAACAAAACGACCTTGAGAAACACTTTGTGACCTGTGGAAGAAAAATTCCCATCCCAACACGCATGCGCAGGTTTGAGGTCTTTATATTAATCCAGAGTATATTGAGAAGCGGAAGTATTGAGACGTGTTCTAGTGCTTTGTCAATACGCGAGTTAAACAGCGTCAAACTTAAAAAGTGACTCCTACTTTGAGTTCCATCGTCGTGTAACGGTTGTTTATGGTAACTATACTGTTGCTAGGTCTAATATCAATCGATTGGTATTAAAATTTCTTGTTTGCGACATGCCAACTTTCAAAAATGAAAAATCAGGAGGACATGCCAACTTTCAATAATGAAAAATCGGGAGATTTTTAGAAGTGTATCACGAAGTAATCACTTTTAATTACCACAATATTTGCATGGCACCTTAATCCCTTTATGACACTTTGCCAATTTTTAATGAATGCCACACTTTATTAACATGTTAAGCTAAGT
>JAVFHJ010000013.1:1961009-2016009 GCA_037158775.1 Hetaerina titia | reverse complement strand
TCAAAAGAATGAGATCACTTGTGACTATAAGATATCCAGGGCGAATGCCAAGAATGAATTGCGGAAAGCGTCCAAGGTATCCAAAAGGAAATGGTGAAGCGATAATTCGGAGGCATTTCGGTAATAAGTCAGGGAAGTTGAGGGAAACGCGTCAACTCATATATGAGAAAGGCGTAAGAATATCGAGGAGTTTAATGAAATTGATCCCTTGCAATTGTCCACTCCATTGAATTAATTTTACGACCTGAAGCTACTCGATATCCAGCAATTATGGAAGGGGCTAAACTATTAAATACCTTCCTTCAACACGTCTTCATAGTACGGGAGCTGGCGATATGCTGTGGACCTGATATTTACGCTTGTAAGATTCGCTCACGTTTAACGAGGACATCTAGCAGAGTACAAAAGGGGCAAGTCTTACAAATTACCCCAGCTGTCTTTCCCCACAGGGGCGGGGGAATTAAAAAATTCGCGAATCGGACATTATTTTAAGTCTTAAACTCGGCCGAGTAGTCAATGGGGATGCCAAGACCCCCGTTAAGACCATTTCAAGACCATAATGGCGTGCCGATTCGGGAAACCGGGCCCGCAACGTTGCAAAAATTAATATTAGCGAATCGGACATGTTTTTATGCCTGATTCGCAAATTCCGAGATCCGATAAATACGTCCGATTCGCTAATTTTTTGTGTACATATTTGCGGGCCCGGTTTCCGGAATCGGGACACCATTATGGTCTTAAAAATGGTGAAAACGGGGTCTTGGCATCCCCATTGACAACTCGGCCGAGTTTAAGACGAAAAAATAATATGTCCGATTCGCAAATTTTTCATACCTGCCTCCCGGGGGAAAAGACAATGAAATACCCTATTATTATTAGGTAATCTATTGGTTAAGGTAGGTTTTTGGATGGACACAATTATCAAATAAACATTTTGTAACTCCAAACAAAACACCCAATCCAACAACCTACTCTCTATACATCAGGTTCCTTCTTCATATCTCTGTGAAATACCCTATTGAGGATCATATTTCCCCATTGGTTACTGGCAAGGTACTCGTTAAACGTGTGAAGTGTTTACGAGTATAAATATGGTGATCACAACATACCACCAGCTCCCGTACTATCAATGAATGCCTCCCGACAGTTCACCAAATCAACCGAAGCCCAAAATTGAAATCTCATTTTAATGGATGGAATGAGGAATGTTTACTAAAAGATATCAAGCCTAATAAATCCTCCGAGCCCGACGAAATACCTACTCGTATCTTCAAGGACCTAGCTTGGGAAGAACTCTAGGTGGGAGTGAAAGTCGACGGGGAATTCATGTAAAATCGGTTAGGTTTGATTGAATGACCAAGCATTAGTTACTCAGTCAGCCAATAAGGGGTTGCAAGCATTGTTGAGTGAATTGGAGGTTCAGTGCGATAGATATGGGATGAGAATCAATATTAATAAAACAAAGGTTATGCGATTTTATCCAAGAAAGAAGAAGGCTTCAGCTTAACATTAAAATAGGAGGGGAAAAAATAGACCAGAATAGAACAGTTTATACGTATCACTGGAAGAGTTTTAGACCAACACGGTCAAAGTAGTATTGGGGTCGTAAGGAGAAGAATTGCGCTATTGGGCAAAGAGGCTTTCACACAATAAGGAGGAGGGAGTTGATGACAATGGGGACATTGAGTAGGGATAGGTTAAGACAAGACTCGTACAAACTCCTTGATATGGAGCGTAGTTTTATGTACGGCGCGGAAACGTGGTCGCTGAAGCAGGAGGATAGACGTACAGGGTTCGTCCGGAAGTGTACTGAGCTCAGGAAAAAAATTTATTACACTTTTACATATCTTAAGCTAATATTCCTCAAAATAGGACCCTTGTGAGTCGATACACTTGTTCCAGCGGCGTTCCCATTCCTGGAACGCTCCCGCGAAGGCGTCATCGGGAACCTCTCGAAGACACGTCGTCACGGCCTCCTTGACGGCGTCCAAAGTCCCGTATCGCGTTCCTTTCAAACTCCTCTTCATCTTCGGGAACAGAAAGAAGTCCGAAGGTGCCAAGTCCGGGCTGTAGGGCGGGTGCGGCAGCGTTGCCACGCCGTGCTTGGCCAAGAAGTCCGACACGACAAGCGCGGTGTGAGACGGCGCATTGGCGTGATGCGGCCGCCAGATGTTTTTGATCGCTGGCCGGACGCGGGCGACTCGTTTTCGAAGCCTGTCGAGCACTTGGACGTAAAATGCAGCATTTACAGTTTGTCGTTCAGGTACAAATTCGTAGTGGACGACTCCCCTTTTGTCAAAAAAGACAATGAGCTTATTACACTTATTTTCCGGACGAACCCTGTATATTGGAGGCTATTGCAGATATGTGGGTGTGTTGTGAAGAATGGAGAAGGTGAAATGGACCGAAAGACGGAAAAACAAATGAAGTATAGTTAGGGATGGTGATAGGGGAGGAGAGGAGTTTGTTGGGAGAAAGCCTACGGAGGCAGATGAAAGATGGAAGATGAAGGGCGTATTGATCGACAATAGTGGAATGTTGCTGAAGGTAATAGAAGGGAGAATGTTAATGTCCAAGCGAGGAAAGGGCAGGAACAGGATAGGGATGTGTTAGATAGGGGATGAAGGGAGGAAGGAAATACACAGAGATGAAGAGGGACCTGATGTATAGAGTAGGTTGCTGGATTGGGTTTTGTTTGGAGTAACAAAATAATTATTTGGTAGTTGTATTCATCCATCCATAAGCCTACCTTAACAGGTAGATTACCTTATGATAACATTTAAGGCTGTATAGCTCCGGGAATTGTGTCGTACCTAGATAAAATATTTAAGAAGTCGCTGGTGGATCAGAAGGTTCCCAGAGATTGGGAAACTGCTAACGTAACGCCAATATTTACGAACGGAGACGAGGAGGAACCGAGCGATTACAGACCTATGTCCCTCGCATATATTTCGTGCGAGGGTATGGAGGATATAGTTGCTGGTTCGATCGTGATACACCTCGATAATCAGAAGTTATTATTAATGAAAAATCAGCACGGTTTCTGCAATACACAGACATGCCAACTTTCAAAAATGAAAAATCCGGAGGACATGCCAACTTTCAAAAATGAAAAATCGGGAGATTTTTAGAAGTGTATCACGAAGTAATCACTTTTAATTACCACAATATTTGCATGGCACCTTAATCCCTTTATGACACTTTGCCAATTTTTAATGAATGTCACACTTTATTAACATGTTAAGCTAAGTACACAATTTGAACAGTTCATCAAGAACGTAAGAAGGAAAAATCGGGAGTCTCCCGCTTAAATCGGGAGAGTTGGCATGTCTGAATACAACTCGCACTTTTTGTTCAGGATAATATTACTTCGGGAGAGAAAAGCATTTGAATCATTGGACGCGATTTTCCTAGATTTTAAGAAAGTCTTCGACAAAGTACCTCATAGTAAACTACTCGCAATGCTAGAAGCATATGGCATAGGTAAAAATATCCTGGGTTGGATCAAAGATCTTTTGTATGGTCGGGTACAAAGAGTAGTGATAGATGGAGTTGGCTCGATTCAAGTGTTCCCCAAGGAGTTGTTCTCGGACCTCTTTTATTCCTCTTAAATTTACGTGAAAGACATTGACTCCGTAATCATTGGTAAGATACCTTTATTTGCCGACGATTCAGTGGTTTACAGTGATATCCGCGATCCTGAGGACACAGCAGCTTTGCCAGATTACCATAACGCTATACAACGCTGCGGTGACGCACAGCAATAAGAATTAAACTTAAAAAAGTGCCTATTGATGAATTTTTCTGGACAAGAAGAGCGAATTTATCCCAGAACACCTACTGCATCGGGAACACCGAAATGGAATTTTAGACTCAAATACTTGGGCGTTACCCCTCACTCACGATCTCTCCTGGGGGAAACGCAAGCTAGGGGGAATACTACCTTGATCAAAAAGTTCCCGGAATTTATTCAGAAAATTAAAAATACAAGTTTATTCATCTAAATCTATATTGTCCCCTTCAAAGTAATCCCCATCGACTGCAACACACTTATGCCAGCGCTTGATCCAATCCTCGAAACATTTTTTATATTCGGTTTTCGGTATGTCCATCAGTGCTTCCTGCGATTTTTCCATTACTTCCTCTCGGCTGCTAAAACGCGTTCCCCGTAATGGTTTTTTAACTCGATTGAACAGAAAGAAGTCACAGGGAGCCAAATCAGGTGAATTCGGTGGCTGTTGGATGGTATTTGTTGCATTTTTCGTCAAAAAATTACGAATAATGATAGCACTGTGCGACGGTCTCGACGCACTGTGCGACGATTTCTGGTCTCTTTCGGCGAATTGCTTCACGCAAACGTCTCATAACGCCCAAATAATACTCTTTGTTTACTGTCTGGCCTTCTGGCAAAAATTCATGATGCACTACACCGTTGTAATCCATGAAAAC
This sequence comes from Hetaerina titia, assembly GCA_037158775.1. Lineage (NCBI taxonomy): Eukaryota > Metazoa > Arthropoda > Insecta > Odonata > Calopterygidae > Hetaerina > Hetaerina titia. The sequence goes on along the minus strand of JAVFHJ010000013.1, from coordinate 2,011,560 downwards.
CGTCAGCATTGCCTTCTTTTTTGACTGAAAACGACGTGGTTTTTTTGGTCTCGGCTCATTTGGTGAACGCATTCACTTGCCTGATGTCTGGATTGCGTGTCGTACTCATAAACCCACGTCTCGTCTCCAGTAATGATCCTTTTGATGAATGTGGGATCGGATTCAGCCTCGCAAATCATGTCCTTTGCGACGTCAACACGGTCTCTTTTTTGCATGAAATTGAGGTCTTTTGGCACCAACTTTGCTGCTACACGACGGAACCCAAATCATTAACCACAATGTCTTGGGCGGATCCATAGGCAATGTTCAAGTCCTCCGCTATTTCTCTGATGGTTAATTTGCGGTTATTGACCAACATTTCTTTTACTTTATCAATTTTTTCACCGACTTTCGATGTCGATGGTCTGCCACTGCGTTCATCATCTCCGATTGACTCACGACCACTTCTGAACCGCTCGTGCCACTGGTAAACGACCGTTTTTTTTTAGAAAATCGTTGCCGAAACACTTTTCCAACATTTCTAACGTCCGTGCGCCACTAAATCCGTTTTTTACGCAAAATTTAATACAAGTTCGTTGTTGCAAATTTAAATCCATTTCTGCAATTGTAAAAAACCGCCAACACACACACAGATAGATGTACTCTTGGCTACGGAACTTTTGCAAATGTCAAGTTATGACACTAAGATTTAAAGGGAATATCAACAACAGATGTACCAATTTAACAAAAAAAAACAGAACTCAAATCGGAACGATGGGAGCGCCACACGGTGGTTATTCCGGGAACTTTTTGATCAAGGTAGTATGTGAACGAGCTATCAAAGAATTAGGAATTATCAAAGGAGAACTTGGTAAATATGTTCAAAAAATTCAAAGAGAGTATTGCTATCTTTCGCTGTTTAGGCCTCATTTATTTGTTCAGGCTCTGTTTAGGCCTTCATGCCGAATTGGATCGCGTGCAGCGTGGAGGAGCTAGATTAGCAAAACACGTTGTTATGATAAACTTAGTAGCGTATCCAAAATAATATTAGAGAAGCTAAGCTGGGAATCACATTAACGGAGCGAAGGTTAAATTACATATTTGAACTTTGCATAAATTGGAAGGAGGTCTCTTTAGCAGTGATGTTGAAAATGTATTATTACCCCCATCGTACGACGTTAGGCGAGGTGATATCAATAAAATTAGATAATTAAAAGGATAAGGGATCATAATAACATTGTTCAACCGCGGCAGGGTCGTATTTTGGGTCAATATTAGTCTTAACCACTCGAGCTATCGAGGAAATTTAAATTACACTGAAATCTTCCAAAAGGTTCATCGTCTTTCACACAATCCTATTTTCTTTGCATCTCCATGTGCACGAATATTTCGCCGACAGAATTTTGCAATATAAAGCTTTTATTGCATCAGTTCGCGCAAAAATATCAGACAGACCTGGTGTATACTCCACATCCCGAATGACACTCCTTGACCTATGACCTACTTACAGTATTTATCCCCCAATGCAGTACGCCAGGTGCGTTTCAGGTCACCACATTTAGACTAATTATTGATTCCGTGACCTAATTTGCGTTCATATTATTGTGCTCTCGATATTTTGAGCTGGGAATATGGATTCTTTATTTATCATTAGTCCTTCAATCCACTCCACTCCTAATTGACATCGCGAGCCTTCAATTTAAAAGTTTTTTTTACCTTTCGTGAAGACTATCACATCTGGAACAAATCGCCATGTTTACTATGCCTACGGAAACTATAGCGAACTCTTAAGTTATCAAAAAAACTGTAATTATTATGAAATTATTATACACCGATTAAATAATTATTCATCCACGTATTCACTCTCGTCATTCACAATATAGTTCTCAGGACGAATCATGAGTGCTATTGGGAAACTATTAACGGGAAGTACGAAAATGCTTTCAAACACAAAATACTAACGAAAAATTCGGATATCTCGATCACAAATTTGTCATTTTATTTAATTTACCGAGTGTTGTGGAAGTGAGGATAGCTTACTGCTGGTAACAGATCGCCGTATGTTAATACTAATTAGCTAACAATTAATTTAATTTTTTTCAATATGGCTGACTGCTGTAACGGCTAGGCTAGGAAAAATTATTTCACTTAATTCATACCATTAACACATTCATTTTATGTAGAAAAACTTTTATTATGCACAGCAGGGAATTCTGGCGGAATACTTCCGTTACAACACTTGGTGACGTTGTTTATATCAACAATCCCTTAGCAACCAATCGGTGTGGGATTACCATTCGCCTCTAACAACATCGAAGCCTAATGTCCAACGGCTACCGTAATATTATATTTAACGAAGAAAAAGGTGTCGATCCTGATTTTTCCCAACGGTTATAAAGATTACGTAACACAGGACTTATTCCATTTGGCTTTTCAAAGAGGAGACGCGAAATTATATAAGAATTATGTAATTCTAGGTCGTCAGGTTTAACTTTCGTACAACAGCGCGGTTGAAAGGAGAAAAGGAAAAGGCTCAAACAAATCAATCCCATAGGAATATTGATTATCATAATTCCTGGATTACAGAAGGCGATTTTTGGTTTCAATCCGTAGTTCATGGATGCAGTTGCTTTCTACCCGAAATACTCGACTTTAAATAAAGTTTAAACAACTAGAGAGATATCGTGTAAATCACGACTTCCAGATGGCCATAATAAAATATTTCTAACCACCCAGAATTATGCGTAGAATAGAAAAGGCGATTTTCAAAAGTCGCGCCAACACTACGTAGGCTAGATTTGAATGAATTAGCGCCATAACTATACGATAATTGATAAGATTACAAAAGACTTCGCACTTCCAAGAAAAGCCAGCTAAAGATAAGCTTCAACGCTGCGATGTCAATATCGGGAATTATTACCAGCTAGCATGTGAAAAACTTGAAACGAGCCCGATACCAATTAATGACTTATCAAATGATTCATGTCACATAAAAACCATCGTTTATTGCTTCTCATTGATATACTACCATGCAAACAGCCAATCGCTAAAGTCACCACATTAGTCACCATATGTGGCGACAAACTGATTACAACATAAAAAAAGTGTACCACAAACCAATAAATTGGCGATTTTTTTCTAGAATTGCTTCTTTTCTTCAGCAAAGCGAATTAACCCGACGGCTTTTATAGCAAAACTCAGCCATCTTCCCACAGTGTAGCGATAATTGCGCAATGGTATTCTTAACATTTGAACCACAAATAGAATTTAAAATTCAAAGCACTGCTCCAACATCCGTAATCTTAACCAGGAAATGAGAACGCTAATAATTACTCGAGGGATCTTAACATTTGCGTACTTAACAGTTCCACGTAGACCTAGATGCAAACCTAGACTTCAGTGCGAAGCTAACGAGACTAATGTAGCGAGACAATACTAATGCCAAGAACACAAATACAGGCCCGTTGAAAACATTCAAGATTCTGGAATTAAACTTAGAATCTGACATTATTAATAAGTATGGTTCCTATGAAAACATTTACTAATTCCATTATAAAAATTCATAATATTCCTTCTTCAATTTAGCGTACAATCAAGTATTAACACTCGGATGTAAATAATAAATAAATGATTTAAGTCAGGCCTGTTGCCAAGAGAGACGAACAAACAGTAAACACGGATTAATGTCGAGAAATGGGGGAGTAATTGGAGATGACATGAGAATTGAAAGCACAAGCACACTTCAGACATTAGGCTTCGAATTAATTAGCGTGGACCGTCGAATCATGCGTAGAGACATAAAAATCCCTTCCATCTGCTTATATAAAAAATTACGAGGCAACATGGCTGCCATCCAGAACCGTCCTCACGTGATAAATTGTAAGGACGACAACATCGCTGGCTTCGGGGGGACAAGACCACCAAGCAATATGCGCCGAACATAGTGAACGAAATTTGTGTACTCACCACAAATATGAGGTTGAAGAAGAACAGGAGGTACTTCACACAAGCCGAACTCTTGGACAACATCTTGAAGGGTCACTGTAATTCGCTACTTTCGCTGGGAAAAAGAAAATGAAAGTGTTTTCGAAGGGAGTTCTCTCTCGACGCAGCTGCCTGACTAGATGACGACTCCACAATAACCGACAACGAGGAAAGCGGAAGTTAGCGGCCGTACCGCCAACGGACGTGGGACTAATCAAACCTCTTTGGCGCCGACATTTTAAACGTGATAATGCGTAAACTTTAGAATTAAGATAAAATATTTATTTTAGCTTGGGGAGACCCGAGGAAAGAGACGGGAAATCCAAGTTTTTAATAGAGAGGAATGAACACAAATTCAAGGTAAAATGCCGGGCACTAAGAACGAATAAAAAAATTGTCTTTTATTAATACAACAATTATTCATTGGAACACCTTACCTGAAAAACTATTCCGAGCCCTTTACTAACACACTGAGTAATTTTAAGAAAAGATGTGAACAATAAGACTGATGCATTGTTTAAAAATTATATGTGATAGCTTATTTTGGAACTTTATTCGCGTTGATTGGGAAACTGATGTTAATTAAATGGGGGATTTTCTTGATTTTGCGTTAAAGTTCTGTGTTCGGAAGTTTTCTTCGAGTGTATTTTGTTTTTACCGACTGATTTCATTCATCATCTTTTGTGATATTGATTCATGTATCATAATATATCATGTTATTTTTCCCAAGGCAAGTTTGACAATTTAATACTTGGGACTCGTGTGCCACCTGACATTGTCTATTTACGCATGTCATTTTTAATAATAATAATGTTACATAATCGTTATCGAAAATTAAAATTTAATTCATTTTTATATAATAAGTTTAATTTGCAATGCGTGAAAGACATTTTCAGATGGTATACAAGTACGCAAACATTCATAGTTAGGTTAATCACCAGAGTAATCCCAGAAGTACCCAACACAACAAAGAAAACACAAACGTTTCGGTAAAAAAAGTATTTATTTTTCAAAATGATCTCCTATAAGCTTTATAATACACTTTTCCAAGCGATGTTCCATAAGTTTCATGTCATTTTCATAGTAACAACGGTCTGGCTCCTCATAATAGCCATTAACTACCAAAACATATAACTTCTTCACGGTTGGAAAATCTTTGACCACCGAGCCATTTTTCAAGTACAGAAAATAATCCATTGGAGGATAAATCTGACGAATAGGGTGCATGAATGGTAGCTATTCAAACTTTAATTCATGAATTTCGGACACTGAAATAACGGATTTGTGACCTGGTGCATTGTATTGATGAAACAACACTTTTTTCTCGGCCAAATGCGGCCACTTTTGCTTGATTTCATCACTCCTGACATTGCAATAAGTTTGCACACTACTCATCACCATTGATAGTCTTTCCTTTTTTCAAGATAGTAAATTGAAAATCATCCCACGTGCACCCCAAATAACCGACGCCATGACATTGCCTGCAGATGAAACTGTCTTCGCATCTTCTTCGTAGCCGGTTTTCTCCATTTTGGATCCATTGTTTTGATTGTTCTTTTGTCTCGGGCGTGAAGTAATGGACCCATGTTTCATCCATGCACATGAAACGGCGCAAAAACTCGGCTTTATTTGCAGTGAAACTTTGCTAAACACTCAATTGAAACATATTCACGACACTGGTTTTACTCGAGTGTGAGCAAACGCAGAACCCATCTTGCACAAAACTTTCTCATGTCCAAATTTTCAGTAAATATGCGATGTACCTAACCTTTTGGGAAGCCTACTAGCTCGTGCACTTTCAGTTGGCGATCAATCAGTATCACTTGTGGAATTTCTTCGTCGTTTCTGAAGTGGTCACCTCATTTCATCGACCTATGCTATGTTCTCGTCTTGACAGCTCGTACGACCTCGTTTAAACTCAGCTACCCAATATTTTACAGTAGTAAACGAAGGAGCAGAAACCGAGAGTAGAATCCAGTTCAGTTTCATTATATTGGTTGGGCTGAGGCGCAACCAATATACTTTCTAATACAGTGATGTTTAACATCAATGTTTAACAACATTTAATAATATTTCAAATTAAAAAATGGTTGCAGAACATTAAAAATTAGTTGGTTACAGGCCAGATAATGATTCAAAATGTTAATTGCAATAAGTAGTCATTAAATAGAATTTGTGGCATCGATTTAGCAAATTTTCCCAACGGGCATTAGGGACAAATTATTGACATATAATACTCGCCTCAAGCCACGTGATATAATCCATTAATAACCTTAAGCCATTCTATTAGTATTTCTGAACAGTTTTTCAGATGGATAACCGCATTGTTCGTAACTCTATCTCAGTACCTAGTTCACTATACTGTCTCGTCATTCTATTATTAATGGCTATGAAGCAGGAGTCATTTATCTTGCATTTAAGTTTGACACATTTAGACAAAATATTCGAGGACGGGGCATTCCAAAGGATTGTTCCAGAGCTTATGTAAGAATATTAATGTCAATGACCTATTCTATAGAGTAAGTTCCAAGTTATCAATGCATTACGTTATCATATATGCAATACATATACAGATATTTTGAGTACTTCCAACACTTTTCCGAGTACACAGGTATTATAATACCTCATAATATTTGTTCTGCTGTAAAAATAAAATTCTAAAATATTGTAAAAAGCCCGCAATGTTCGGCATTACGAGTACAGTACGTTATGCTGCGATCTGGTGACCAAAGATGAAACTAGCTACCCGAACTAATTCCACTTTTACTTGTTCTAGGTTTCGCGAATATTTGCAAAACAAAGAAATACTTGATTGGTGTTACCGTCGGTAAGTTATGTAGTGGAATTGGGACAGGAATTTATTTATGAGTGAGAATTCCTTGTTCGCAAGCGAAAATTCTTCAACAATCATCCATGGAAGAATGTTTTTCTATGGCTTATTATCGCTTGTGTTAAATCACATTGTTTTGGACGTTCTGAGGACTAATTGCACTGGCATATCGATTTGATGGTGAGTTTCACATTATAAAAATAGCACAATATCCCCCTAATAAGTCTCTATTTGGTCTTAATCATGGTTAATATCTCGGAGATATCTCTGGTTGGTAGTTGCAAGATGTTTTCTCCATGGTCTCAGCGAGGCCTTCTACAGACATTTCAAAATACTTCTGGATTGCAGTACGGCTGTATGCATACGAATCTTAGATTAAAGGTTTTGTCAGTGAGTAATGCTTACTGTGTACACTTTTTTCGGCATGTCCTGCTTCTTATTCAGCATTAACGTGTAGTAGAAACATGGCGACAACATATCTTCAGAGGAAAGTGATGGAATCAAGGAAATTTCAGTTTGTTATTTGGGAGAAACTCGTTTTCAAGTTCAAAATAATGATGTGTTCACACCATAATTTCATCGTGATTCATCGTCGCTTTTTCTAGTATATATTATTGAGAACATTTCTTACTGTCAGGGACCGCTGTGCGATTTTGTAAGCATTTAAAACAAGTTTATTTGTGTCCACTGATGATTACATATCTCTTTGTTATTTATTTTAGTTATTTGACGCCTGCCTCTAAATATTTTGAGCTCGTCAATGCCTTACTAATTCGTGTATATAAATGAAAGTGTTCTCTAACCCAAACAGTTGAAAATAATTTAATATAAGCCCCGGGTTCGTGAGATTTGAAAAGTTCAGTTTCCTACTAGGACTTGGTCGGGGGATTTGAAATTAATTATTGGTTTATGAAATACCCTCATGTACGGATAAATAGCCCTCGGTAATTATTGATGGTTCCTTTAGTAAACATACCTTCATTATCATGAGTTCCTAATTGATTTTATACCGTTTTTTAAGTGTAAGATAACCCAAGTAAAAGGTGATGGAAAATCAATGGATCCAACTCCGAGACAAGCATGTATTACGAACATTCTGTGGAAGATTTTGGTTACATATATTTTTATTGGAATCAACAAAGGAAGTAGCTATAGGTTCATGCTATATTTTTCTTCTGGGAATAATAGTTTTCGGGATATTTGAAAAAATTGGCGATTTTAGAGTATTTTTTCGTTATTCTATAGCCATCATGGAAATGTTCTTTCGTCATTACAAATTTCTATGTGCCTTTCCCTAGAGAATTTCGCATGTTAATCAGAATTTTCTTTCTTCTACATTGCCCGCATAATATAATATAAACTAGGTCATTTCCATTGGGTTCAAACGAAGGAATTGAAAAGTAGTCTCATTTTTGGGAGCAATTCCTTATTCTTCTGGTTTGATAAACACTGGATTAACATCAACATCCCATTAATTAAGTCGATCTGACCGGAAATGTATTCCGTTGATAGATCATTATTGCAGTATTCGTTGATACTTTATGATTATTTAAATGTGATTGTTCTTTATTAAACTGATTGTGAAATATGTGTAATTTTGTTTATATAGATGGAATTACGATATTATGATAATTTCCGAACAAACGCCGATGAAGAATTCACATGATATACTGGCGACATACTGAGGTAATGTGGTTTTTATTTATCAGTTAATATTCACCTTAGTAAATGCTATGTTTTGTTGATGGAGTAAAGAGACGGAGGATATATTGGGACATTAAGAAAAGAATTTTTACTAATGTTCATCTATCGATTTGTTGGTATAATGTACATAGTTTGAACACTTTTCTTGGTCCAAATATTATGCATAATGATATATGTTAAAGTGTTTAGATACTCCAGTGCAAAAAGGCAGAAATTTCAGAAGATACGTTCACTCCGAAGTCTTCGATTACTTCGCAGTGTGATGAATGATTACGATAAATTACAAAAATATTGACACCAATGTAAAAATAAACGTCCTAAGTTTGTATCTTGTTTTAATTTTACGTTTTGTGAATTGGGATATCACATTTTATGTCAATGTTTCATTATTAAAGTAGTTCCGACTCGCGGCATGCAAATACAGATTAGGTTTGTTTGCGTTTCCATGGAGACAAATTCATATTTATGTCCTGTACAAATTCAACACAAAAAAAATGGCTTTCGCTTTAAGTTTTTTCATATGTTAAATTTAGTTTCACTCCTATATGCACTTAAATCGTCATAAAATCTGTTTTTTCTAGTCATATTTTCATTGATTGTGGTACATTTTGTAATATAGGTATTTCTGCCTTAGAATTCGCGCGCGTGCTTGTATTTATCGGTGTTCATGTTAAACTGAGGTGTTTTTGTTTTTCAAGATAATTCGTTGTTCAAATGTTGACCGGGTGGTGTTTAAAATCGAAAATGCAGTAAGACTTTACTTTTTTATTTAAATTAAATTGATAAAATTAAATTAAATATTTTAATTTTTTTATTTTATTAATTTACTTATTAAAACTCATTAAGCTAAGGAAGGCATTATATGCGGCATTTGTGGACTAGGAGAAGGCCTTCAACAACATTAAATGGAGCAAAATGTTCAAGATACTAGAAGCGCTTGGGATGGACTACAACGACCGAAGAATTATCCATCACCTATGCAAAAATCAGGTAACAACCATGCAAATGAAAAGCGGAAGGAAAATAGAAGCCAAAATAAACAAAGGAGTTCGACAAAGATGCAACCTCTTGCCAGCAATATTCAACGTATACCTCGAAGAGGCAATGAAAGTAACACAAGAATTGGAAATCAAAGGAGTCAAAGTAAATGGAGAAGGAATCAAAATCCTCCAGTTTGCAGTGACATCACAGTAGTGGCTGAAACGTGAGAGGACCTGCTAGCAACTCTTAAGTGCTTTGGGATTATAATATGGGCATAAACAAGAAGAAAACGAAAATCTTTGTGTGTGGATGTGAGAGAAGCTGAATGCAGATACAGGGTCACACCCAAAACTGGTAGGACTGATTTTTTTTACTAGAATTTTATTGACGATATACTTACATATATTACGATATACTTAATAATCTTCAAAGTATGCTCCTTGAGCTGCTACACACTTAGTATAACATTGCTCCCATTCCCCGTACGCCCGCTGGAAATTTTCTTTGGGGATGCCGTTGATGACCTTCGTCGAAGCCTCTTGAATGGCCTTTATCGAGTCAAAACGTCGTCCCTTGAGCTGTGTTTTCACCAGGGGGAAGAAGAAGAAGTCCGGTGGTGCCAGATCTGGAGAATAGGGTGTGTGCGGCAACATGGCAACGCCATATTTGGCCAGGAGCTGTCTGGTGCTTGTTGGTCGACACTCAGATTTTTGGCACCATCTTGGCAAACACCTTGCGCATGGCCAAATCCCGTGATATAATGCGTTGGACGTTGGACGCAGACAGACCCAACTGGTCTGCAATTTCTTCACTGGTTAGGCGTCGGTCTGTGTTCAGCAGTGTCCTCACTCTGTCCACATTTGTGTCGGTTCTTGCCGTTGACGGCCGTCCGGAGCGATGGTCGTCTTCAACGAGCTCCCTACCCTCTTTAAACAACTTGTGCCACTGTGGAACGGCTTAAGGCAGTGTCCCCATAAGCCTGCTTGATCATATCGAGGGTCTCAGTTGCCGTCTTCCCGAGTTTTGCACAAAACTTCACGGAATAACATTGCTCTGAATTCAGATTCATTGTTTTTCGACGCGGACAAAAAATTTGATTCACTAAAAACTGTGTCCTCACTCAACGACAGCCCGCAGGTGACTGAGGTTGGTGTCGGTCTGTTGCTAAGAGCCCCCTCCACCTTACCCTGCCAGGCAGAACCCCCTCCACCGCTCCGTTCGTGCCAGAGAAAATCAGTCCTACCACTTTTGGGTGCGACCCTGTATATTACAATTCCAGGGGCGAAACCAGAGCTAGTGGAAAACTTCATCTGCTTGGGCAGCAGTATGATAACATGGGATGGAAGAAATTCGACTGATATCAAGCAAAGAATAGCCCAAGCAAAGAAGGCGTACATTGAGAAGAGGCAGCTTCTATTGTCAAAGAACATAAGATTGCAAACAAGGAAGCAGTTGATCACAATGTTCGTGTGGAACATGACACTTTATGGATCGGAGACATGGAATATTGGAAAAGTGGACCAGCGTAGAATAAAAGAATTTGAAACATGGTGGTGATCAGGAGAATGCTGAAGATTAAATGAACAGACAAAGTGAAAGGAAAGAGGAAGTATATATAGGATAGCAGAAGAGGATAGGACTATTATAATGGAGAGAACTCTACGGCAGAGAAGAAATAGACAATGGATTGGACACACATTGAGGCACAATGGATGGATCAGGAATATAATAGAAGGGAAGATAAAAGGGAAAATTCCACGAGGAAGACCAAGAGTATGTACATCTACATCTACATAAATACCCTGCGAGCCACCTAAAAGGTGTGTGGCAGGGGGTGTAGCACCATGACGGAAGGGTAACGGATGAAGGGGGTTGGAGGAAAGGTGGGGGGAACCTGTAAGAAAAAAATATATATAAACATACATATATATATATATACATTCAAATACGAAGTCCCGCCATACGGCGCACAAATATTCATTCAAACATAGAAATAGGTATAAGGAAAGAGGATAGGAAAACACATAAAAGGCGTACACAGGATCGCAGATCTCACGGTAAATTAAGTTTCCTTGGTAGTGTAACTGCCCGGCAAGTGGAAGCTCCAGTGTTCAAATCCCGGTTAAGGAAATATTTTTACTTTCGTGATCTGCTCAAAAACCGCCTTCCCCACATGTCCTGTGCTCACCTTTTATGTGTTTTCCTATCCCCTTTCCTTATACCTATTTCTATGTTTGAATGAATACATATATATATATATAAAACCATAAACACAGTAATCAACCCGAAGGTCGGTTTAGTAGGTGATGGTAGAGCTCACCCGTGTACCAAGCCCGATGGCATGTGAGTATTCACACATCAGGGTAGGGGGGCCAGTTCCTTTCCCTGTGCCGGTTATGGTTTCCCAGGAAGACACCTGGTACCATGTTAATTATCAACTAGCTTGGGTGGAGCTGCAGGTGCAAACAGAGTGCCTTGCCCGGGAATCGAACCCGGGACCCTCCGGTCAGTAGTCCAACGCTCTACCCACTGGACCACCGGGACCCGCATATGTATATACACATACATAAATGCATATATATACATTTATATATATATGCATACATCCACATGCAAACACAAACATATATATATATATACATATCCTCGCGCAGTCCCTAACCTGTACGTTAATACTTATTGTAATGAACTAAGTCCTGGGGAATTTCGACTACGAGCATTCTGGTCCCTTATCGTTCTTGGAAAAAATGACATTTTAAACCTGTCAGTCTTGCAGTCTATCTCTCTAGTCTTATATTCGTGATCCCTCCGACCGTAATACTATTAAGGGTTCGTATTATATCCTTGATGTCATCGGAAAAGGGCCCATCTTTAAATGTTTTTAATAAGTTTAATCTATATTGCAAACGCCGCTGTGCAAGAGAATCCCAGCCTAAATTGTCTAGCAAACTAGATACGTTGCTGCTGCTGTGTTGGTCATAACAATGTTTGACTCTCAAATCTAGCCCCCCTCCGCTGAACTCGATCTAATTCCGAAATCAAATTTGTATTATGAGGATCCCATATACTGGCAGCATACTCTAGGTGACATGGGACATGTACATGGGACAAATAGAGAAGGACGTAAAACAGAGCAGGTATCAAGGATTGAAGGAATTGGCATTGAATAGAGTAGAATGGAGGGCTTCAGTAAACCAATTTTAGATTGAAATACTGATAAAAAATACCTTAAACTCTAAATCTTGTTTGAGTATCCAGTTAACGTATCTCGGGAAGTGTTTAGAGACCGAATGGCCAAAGTAGTAGGGACGTAAGGAGAAGAAGAATTGCGTTATTAGACACAGAAGCTTCCACGCGAGGAGGAGAGGTTTTATTCGAGGCGTATTCTTAAAGTAAGTACCGTTTGCTTATATTTAAATATTGGCGCTTCAGAACATAGTTCTGCTCCTGCAGCACCATCTACTGATTCATTGAGAAGCTATAGCAGCATTTGTTTTGTTTCAGAAGTCGTTTGCTTGTCCGTGCTTGCAAACAACAATGTCCGCGACAATCGTTGATCCCGCCAGCTGTGAAGTGCGTTCTGTCATACGATGCTTGTATGTAAAAGGATTGTCGGCTGCTGAAATTCATCGGGAGTGATGCCTAGTTTATTAACCTAAAGTTATGAGTGGATAAGGATAGGTTAGACAATGGTGCCGTGATTTTAAAAATGGACGAACAAATGTCCATAAAGACGAAGAGCGAAGTTGTAGGCCCAGTAGCATTCTGACCGATGAAATTGTTTCGCAAGTGGAACAAAAACTGCGATGTGATCGTCGATTGACAATTAATGGCCTGGCTGAACAATTTCCTCAACTTGGACGCACTACTGTCTACAATATTGTCAATGGAAAACCTCGGATACCACACATTGCGTGCAAGGTGGGTACCGAAAATGCTCACCGACCACCACAAAGAGCAAAGAATGTCCAGTGGACGAGAGTTTTTGGGTCTTTGGGAACTCTTTAAACCACCCACCGTACAGTCCTGACCTTACACCCAGCGACTACTTCCTCTTCTTGCACTTGAAACAGTGGTTCGGTGGACAACGTTTCGAAACCGAAGAGGAACTCAAGAATGGCATTGTCGAGTGGTTCAACCCTCAAGCGGCGAGTTTCTATGCAGAGGGGTTAAAGAAGCTGGTGCAGCGGTACAATGAAAAATGCTTAGAAGTGAACGGCAATTATGTAGATAAGTGAAGTAGGTTTGTAGCTAACTAAAAGTGCCAATGAAATGTGTTTCATTTGAGTATATTTTTTCCTGTGACCAAACGGGCCTTACTTTATGAACACGCCTTGTATACAGTTTTCAAGACAAAGACAAGCTTAGCAGTTCTCAGGATCATCAAATAATGACAGCAGGGCTGGAAATAATTAATAGCTTAGAGGATGATCGGTTTATGGGTTCAGGAAGGGGAGAGGCAAGCGTTTGATGCCATTACTGTAATTAGGTCAATACAAATTAGATAGGAACATAGGATAATAGAATAAGACATACGTGTCTGTAATGTAGATTTTGAAAAGGCATTTGAAGGAGTGAATAGGGAAATACCAATATGTATATTGCAGAAAATAGGAATAGATAGGGATAGGGAAGTGAATTGGAGGTTCAGTGCGATAAATATGGGATGAGAATCAATATTAATAAAACAAAGGTTATTGTGATTTTATCCAAGAAAGAAAAAGGCTAAGCTAAATATTAGAATAGGCGGGGAAAAAATAGAGCAGGTAGAACAGTTTACATATCTCGGAAGTGTTTTGGACCAATACGGTCAAAGTGGTAGGGACGTAAGGAGAAGAATTGCGCTAGGCAAGGAGGCTTTCTCAAGGAGGAGGGAGTTGATGACGGGGACGTTGAGTAGGGAGGTTAAGACAAGACTCGTAAAAACTCTGATATGGAGAGTAGCTATGTACGGCGCGGAAACGTGGTCGCTGAAGCAGGAGGATAGACGTAGATTGGAGGCTTTTGAAATGTGGGTGTGTTGTGAAGAATGGAGAAGGTGAAATGGACCGAAAGAAGGAAAACAAATGAGGAAGTACTGGAGATGGTGGGTGAGGAGAGGGGTTTGTTGGGAGATATCCTATGGAGGCAGATGAAAGATGGATGAAAGGCGTATTGATCGACAATAGTGGGATGTTGATGATGGTAATGGGGGGGGAGAATGTTGGGGAAACGAGGAAAGGGCAGGAACAGGAAATCGGGATGTCTTAGATAGGGGATGAAGGGAGGAAGGAAGTACATACAGAGATGAAGAGTAGGGACCTGATGTATAGATAGGTTGCTGGATTGGGTTTTGTTTGGAGTTACAAAATATTTATTTGATAGTTGTGTCCATCCAAAAACCTGCCTTAAACCGGTAGACTGCCTAACAATTATAGGGATAGGAGACTAATCCTTACAACCTATTAATGTCTAACAGGCATGAGTGGGTGATGGAGAGAGTCTAGATTGACAGTGTTAGGTAGAGGTGTAAGGCATGGGGTGTCAATTATCACTTGTGCCGTTTAACATTTGAATGATCAAGGAGAAACGGCATTATGGGAAGAATAGCTGGAGAGATGGGAATGACAGTTGGCGGGGAATTCATTTAAGAAGTCAGTTAGGTTTGATTGGATGACCAAGATTTAGTTTATCAGTGAGACAGTGGTGGGATTTGGAATAACTATTGCTGAGTGAATTGGAGGTTCAGTGCGATAGATATGGGATGAGAATCAATATTAATAAAACAAAGGGTATGTGGTTATTTTCCAGAAAGATAAAGGCTAAGAGTTAAAGATCCAATCATTAACATGTGGAAGCATTACTCTCCTTAATAATGTACAGCAGGACTCCAATTATCCAAACTACATCTATCAGAATCTCTTTAGGCACCATGTCTCATTTTGCACATAGTTTTAGAAACCGAATAGGCCCAGCGGAGGGAGGGGTGAGTGTGGCTATGGGTGCCGATCTGCCACTCTTTGATGCTCGATTGCTTGTTGATTTTGTGGGGTTTTTTATGTTTGCCCATTCGTTGTTTTCTTTCAGGTTTCGTTTCATTGTTCACCATGGCTTCGGAGAGGAAACGTGTTGTGTTATATTTAGCGGACAAACTCAAAGTCGTAGGGCAATCAATCGGATAATAAGGGAGTTAGGGGCAAAAAAGTAGAGGGCAGAGCAGTACGTTGTGTTGAACAATCAACGATCTTGGACATTTTAACGAAAGAACAAATGTACAATTGTGCATTTTGTGTATCAGTCCTCGTAAATGAAGACATGGAAATTCTTCGAGGAAATCAATGAAAACGGCAACAAAACAGAGTTTCAGAAAAAGATGCCACCGTTGTCAAGTGGTTCTTGCAGCAGCAACGTTCTGTGGACGATGATGAGCTTATTGCGAGTGTGAGAGAAGAAAGTGTTGAGGAAGAAGATGACAACGTCAAACGATTGTCAAAATTTTTATTTTATTATGTTGGTACACATGCCCCTGAAGTATGATAAAACTTTCAGCTGTTATCATTGTGGACTTTGTCTGTGACAGCCACTAAGGTTAGAGACGTGTTTTATGAGCTCGGCGATTTTCGTTTGTTAAAAGAAATTGATCAAAGAATTTGTAAATCAAATTTTGCATAAAAAATGAAATAAAGTGTAAAACAAAGTGCGTGTGAGTGAAATGTTGAAATTAAAGGTAACTAAAGTGTGTGAGTCTGCTATGAGTAAATCAAGAGTTTACTATGAGTGGTATATAAGCGTCGTTTCCAAGAAGGCCGTGAAGACCTTGAAGATGAAGACGGACGCCCTGGACGCCCCAGCACATCAACAATCGATGGAAACGTGGATTAAAAGTGAAGTAAGAAATGGTTTTCAATGAACGATCGCCGAATCACAATTAAAGAGGTCGCTGATGAATGATGTTGGCATATCGATTGGATTATTGGATCATGACATCACTTCCAATTTTTTAGGTATGAAACATCGCGTGGCAGCAAAATTCGTTCCAAAATGGGTTTTGCACCAATGCACTAATGCACCAGCTCACACACTTGATTGCTTCTTCGCGAATTTTTGGCCAAAAACAATACTGTAACGATGCCCTAGCCATATTCCATATTCGCCAGATATGATGGCTCCGCGTTTGACTTTTCCCCAATTTCCTATTAATTAAGAGAACCTTAAGAAGGGAGGGCCGTCGTTTTACAGCCGTAGATGACATTAAAAGTGCATCGCTGTAAGAACTAAAGGCTGCTATCTCAAAGATCGAGAGTTTGAGAGAAGTGTTTTTCGGGGATTGGGAGAAGCGCTGGCACACAAGTGTATAATATCCAATGGGGACTACTTTTGAAAGGTGAAAACCATCAATATATATAAGAATAAATATGAATATTATTGCCCGAAAAATTAAAATTTCCCGTTAATTTTTTAACACACCTCGTATACTGAGAAGAATGTGCCGTTGACCCTCGCTCCAGAAAATCAGTCACATAAACTCGGTGAACATCACAAAACACAGTCTAAAGACGTTTCATCAACAATTATGGCCCAGGCTCGCAACTATGAAATTTTACTAGCCAACGATTATATAGTGGACCTATCAACAGCATCATCACCAATAAACAGCCTTTGAACGATGATGAATCTCAGTGTAGGAGTCACTGTTTGAGTCATTATCTTAGTACCAATTATTGCTTTGATTACTACCTTGATCAAAAAGTTCCCGGAATAACCACCGTGTGGCGCTCCCATCGTTTCGATTTGAGTTCTGTTTTTTTTTGTTAAATTGGTACATCTGTTGTTGATATTCCCTTTAAATCTTAGTGTCATAACTTGACATTTGCAAAAGTTACGTAGCCAAGAGTACATCTATCTGTGTGTGTGTTGGCGATTTTATACAATTGCAGAAATGGTTTTAAATTTGCAACAACGAACTTGTATTAAATTTTGCATAAAAAACGGATTTAGTGGCGCACGGACGTTGGAAATGTTGGAAAAGTGTTTCGGCAACGATTCTCTAAAAAAAACGGTCGTTTACCAGTGGCACGAGCGGTTCAGAAGTGGTCGTGAGTCAATCGAAGATGATGAACGCAGTGGCAGACCATCGACATCGAAAGTCGGTGAAAAAATTGATAAAGTAAAAGAAATGTTGGTCAATAACCGCAAATCAACCATCAGAGAAATAGCGGAGGACTTGAACATTGCCTATGGATCCGCCCAAGACATTGTGGTAAATGATTTGGGTTTCCGTCGTGTAGCAGCAAAGTTGGTGCCAAAAGACCTCAATTTCATGCAAAAAAGAGACCGTGTTGACGTCGCAAAAGACATGATTTGCGAGGCTGAATCCGATCCCACATTCATCAAAAGGATCATTACTGGAGACGAGACGTGGGTTTATGAGTACGACACGCAATCCAGGCATCAGGCAAGTGAATGGCGTTCACCAAATGAGCCGAGACCAAAAAAACCACGTCATTTTCAGTCAAAAAAGAAGGCAATGCTGACGGTTTTCATGGATTACAACGGTGTAGTGCATCATGAATTTTTGCCAGAAGGCCAGAAGGCAGTAAACAAAGAGTATTATTTGGGCGTAATGAGACGTTTGCGTGAAGCAATTCGCCGAAAGAGACCAGAAATCGTCGCACAGTGCGTCGAGACCGTCGCACAGTGCTATCATTATTCGTAATTTTTTGACGAAAAATGCAACAAATACCATCCAACAGCCACCGAATTCACCTGATTTGGCTCCCTGTGACTTCTTTCTGTTCAATCGAGTTAAAAAACCATTACGGGGAACGCGTTTTAGCAGCCGAGAGGAAGTAATGGAAAAATCGCAGGAAGCACTGATGGACACACCGAAAACCGAATATAAAAAATGTTTCGAGGATTGGATCAAGCGCTGGCATAAGTGTGTTGCAGTTGATGGGGATTACTTTGAAGGGGACAATATAGATTTAGATGAATAAACTTGTATTTTTAATTTTCTGAATAAATTCCGGGAACTTTTTGATCAAGGTAGTATTAGTAAGCTTTTGAGTGATTCGCTGGTCATTTTGAGTCGAATCTTTGACTAGTTTGACGGTTTGGCACCCATTGTGCCCAGATTTTACAGTATCTCAATTGTTCAACAATTATTATAAGTTTAACGTACCTTTGATATTCCAATATGGTTTGCAATGATATGCTTTTGAGTGATTCGCCGGGAATTTGGAATCAAATCTTTGACAAGTTTGAACGATGTTTATCGTCCATGACAGTGATCGGACGTGCGCTGTGTGTTTCATCGACAATTATGGCTTTTCGAGGCTCGCAACCACGAAATTTTACTACCCATCGATTATATGGTAGACCTATCAACAGCATAGTTACCGTAAACCACCTTTGAACGACGAGGAATCTCAAAGTAGGAGTCACTTACTAAGTTTGACGCTGTTTAATTCCCATATGACATAGTGGCACTAATGACCTCAAACCATTTCGTTTGTGTTCTAAAGCATGTTTGCATTAGTTTACAGTCTGCCCACGTACAGGGTTCGTCCGGAAAGTAAGTGTACTGAGCTCAGGGAAAAAAAATTATTACACTTTTACATATCTTAAGCTAATATTCCTCAAAATAGGACCCTTGTGAGTCGATACACTTGTTCCAGCGACGTTCCCATTCCTGGAACGCTCCCGCGAGGGCATCATCGGGAACCTCTCGAAGACAAGTCGTCACGGCCTCTTTGACGGCGTCCAAAGTCCCGTATCGCGTTCCTTTCAAACTCCTCTTTATCTTCGGGAACAGAAAGAAGTCCAGTGGTGCCAAGTCAGCTGTAGGGCAGGTGCGGCAGCATTGCCACGCCGTGCTTGGCCAAGAAGACCAACACGACAAGCGCGGTGTGAGACGGCGCATTGTCGTGATGCAGCCGCCAGATGTTTTTGATCGCTGGCCGGACGCGGGCGACTCGTTTTCGAAGCCTGTCGAGCACTTGGACGTAAAATGCAGCATTTACAGTTTGTCGTTCAGGTACAAATTTGTAGTGGACGACTCCCCTTTTGTCAAAAAAGACAATGAGCATCATTAACTTATTTTCCGGACGAACCCTGTATATTCCTCACTGTTTATCCATCACCCAAGAGATCACATTCGCCTCACGCATTAGAAGCTGTATTGTTGGGATTGTAAGTGGTCGACAGTGATTGTGTGATGGTCACGTCATGGTCTAAAGATGCAGATTGCCATGTTGGTGTGAATTAAACGTCCTTCTCTCTCTCTCTCTCTCATTATGTTTCATTGGCAGGTGGTGAGTGGAGTGTTGGGGCTGTGGCCAACGTAGTCTCCGGGGGATTGCTCTCGACGGGGCGTGATTTGATGTGAGGCGCTCTGATTGGTCAAGATGGAGGACGTTCTGTTCAACGGGACAGTCGACAACTGGCTGGACAACTCCAACGGTCTTGCTCTTGACGAGACGGCCCCCTTCGTGTACTCCTTGAACACGTACGACTTGGTGAGTGTCACCCTCTCATCGACATTGGCGAAACAGTCTTCTGGGAAAGACTAGAATGTCTCCGTGAGCTAATCAATTTCAACCTTGAGCTAAAACAACTTTCAACTTTGTATAATTCGTTGTCTCAGGCGTGACTTCATGGAATCGACTAAACATAATGAAAAGAGAAACTTTATAATTCCACATAGATTTATTAGACGGTCGACCCAGGTTTCGACGTGGCACGCCATCATCAGGTACTTTTTGCAAAGAAGACAGAGAATATATAGTCACACAAAATTGGGGGGGGGAAAGAGGGGGAGAGATCGGGGAGGGGGGAAAGGCGAGAAGAGAGAGACAACTCCCTGGTCTGAGGAGAGGGTTAGGGGGTGGAAGAGGGGAAACCCCAGGGGGTGGGGGGGTTTTGGCCCGGAGGTGGTTAAGGGAGCTTCTAGTCCCTATGCTCTCAGCCCCCTTAACCACCTCCAAAACCCCCCCCCACCCCCTGGGGTTTCCCCTCTTCCACCCCCTAACCCTCTCCTCAGACCAGGGAGTTGTCTCTCTCTTCTCGCCTTTCCCCCCTCCCCGATCTCTCCCCCTCTTTCCCCCCCCCAATTTTGTGTGGCTATATATTCTCTGTCTTCTTTGCAAAAAGTACCTGATGATGACGTGGCACGTCGAAACCTGGGTCGTCCGTCTAATAAATCTATATGGAATTATAAAGTTTCTCTTTTCATTATTTTCAACTTTGTGTTGGAGGCGTTTCTTTCTCCCTTCAGTTCGCTGAAGAGGGCCACTTTGTGGCCGAAACACTCGTGTTCGACGCATATCCTTGTCTAGGTATAAAAAAGGAAAAAGGATTCATTAATTCACCTTGTGATGGCAATCGAATTTACATTGCCGTAATGTAATTAGGGGCTATTCAAACTTATTCCTCCTCTGTCGTCATTCAACAACTCAAATGTTTTGCCTCTGTGTGGATTTTAAGGTGAAACATTTAATCCGAGGGGTTCCTCTGGGCTCCAACTAGGTTATCCAATGATCATATGAAGAATAATAAGAACTTTGTTGTAGTTTTCCACAGTTAAAACTTTGTTTCGACCATGGTTTCGATACACTGTATCATCATCAGGTGAGGAATCGTACAAGGGGAAGGAATATATATATACCAAGCTACAAGGAGGAAGGGTAGTGGTAGGGGAGGAATAAAAAGGGGGGTTTGTCATGAAGAGAAATGCAGGAAAATCCAATGGAACACCAAAGTGCGGACAGCTCACTCTTCGTGGGGAAAGGAGGGGTGGGGGAAATGAGGTGTCAGGAAGGGCAGGAAATCCAATGGGGCACCGAAGAAGGGACAGGGTAGTCACCAAAGGTCTGTGAGGGGTGGGAGGAGTGGAGATTGCACACAGCCTCACTAGTCACTGCGCTTGTCACAAGGAGGGGGGAGGGGGAAGAGGGGGGGATTTTTATAATACATGGTTTGTCCGGAAAATAATTGTACTGATTTTTTTCCCGCCGCTCCAGGTGGGCCCAGCACCGCTCTGACGAACTGCGATTGGAGAGGGGGTATGTTGGCAAGCGACGCTGAAAAAGGCAGTCGGCTCTGAGCTGTGGTGTAGTGAGGATCTCTGTTAACGCGACCCTCCACGCTCGGCCCACGTCACGGAACGCGGTGCCGAAGTTTTTGGAGAAGCGTTATTCCATCAAATTTGCGGTAAAGCTTGGGAAATCGTGCACCGAAACTGTCGGTATGATTAAACAGGCTTACGGGAAATCAGTCATGTCCAGAAACATGATCTTTCGGTGGCACAAGATGTTCGTGGAGGGCAGAGAAGAGGTCGACGACAAACCACGGCCTGGACCGCCCATCAACGACACTCCCCGACGAAAATGTGCGAAAAGTTCGTGATGTACTGAACTCTGATCGTCATCTTAGTGTTCGGATGATAGCAGAGCAGTGTAATGTGCCAAAAACAATAGTGCACGAGATTATTAGGGACCAATTACAGATGTGAAAAATTTGTGCAAAGTTGGTGCCGAAAGTGCTCAGTGATGATCAAAGACTCAATCGTTTGGAAATCGCGACACAACTTGCAGATCACTGCAAAAATGATCCACATTTTTTAGAGAACGTTTCTGTTCCCGAAGATAAAAAGGAGTTTTAAAGGAACGCGATACGGGACTTTGGACTCCGTCAAAGAGGCCGTGATGACATGTCTTCCAGAGGTTCCCGATGATGCCTTCGTGGGAGCGTTCCAGGAATGAGAACACCGCTGGAACAAGTGTATCGACTCACAAGGGTCCTATTTTGAGGAATATTAGCTTAAGATATGTAAAAGTGTAATAAATTTTTTTGCTGAGCTCAGTACACTTATTTTCCGGGCGAACCCTGTATAAAAATGGCCAGGGTCACATCACAGAATCACTGGTCACTACACTTAAGGGAAGTTAATGGACAAAAGTGGGGAGGGGCAAGAGAGGGAACTGGATGTCATCAAGGAGTTCTGTCTTCAGGTTTCTCCGTTGGATAATTTCTAAACTCTCGAGAGGGTCCAATTTCTTGCTTTTGTGTAATTTGTTCAACGGTTTAAATTCAAATTCAGGGGAATGGTTCTTCTCCAAGGGGTGGGTCGCAAAGATGGTTGTGATGTTGCCTAAAGATAAACATTTCCGATGTTCCTTGAGGCGTGAGGCGAAATTTCGTCCAGTCTACCCCACATAAGTCGAATTACATTGGCACTTAAATTCATACACACCACACTGTGTATCGATGTCAAATTTGTCTTTGTTTAAGCAGAGTGTTTGGATACAGAAAAAGGGATGTAGAATGAAACACGGAATTTATCCTTGGGTAGAATGTTGGCAATTCTATATGACAAAGAGTTTGAGAAGGGAATGTTACACCATTTAATCAGATGAAAACTTCTGTTTGGTTCTTAAGGTTTCCCTGCTCAATATGGACACTTTCCTTACGTCTATCCTGTTTAATTACGATATTAAGATGCCGTAATGTCCAAGCACACCAGAGGGGTATTTAAAGTTTGACCTAACCGACGTAAAGTAAATCATCAGCACAACTGTTCCTCTGATCATTCGAATGATTCCCAAGACTTTTTCACAAAAACCCTCACATCGGCTCATTCAAATGATTGTCAAGCATCAAATGAGTGATGTTCTGCACTCTGTGACCATCCACGAAGGGTGAGCACAGACAAGAGTTGCGACTGTTTATCACGGTCATTGGATTAATTAAAATTAGCAATTTTCCACAAAAATAAAATTTATTAATACAACCTGTTTCAATGCAACTGCATCATCTTCTGGTAGCCAATGCGATGTAGTTATGTAGTTGCATCGAAACCGGTCTTATTAATAAATTTTATTTTTGTGGAAAATTGCCAATTTTAATTAATCATGTTATTCCACCATGTCACGCCTGAAACGTCTCTTTTCATATGGCCATTGGAGTTTTTTCCCCTTTCTTATTTTAACGTAGAGGCCATAGAGCTCTTGATTTCTTGCTAAATTTGGTGTTGTTTGAAAGGTCTTTCAAATAACATATTATTTTTTTTTATGGGTAATCTACCGTTTGATGTAGGTTTTTGGATGGACACAACTATCAAATAAACATTTTGTAACTCCAAACAAAACCCAAACCAGCAAACTACTCTATACATCAGGTCCCTCTTCATCTCTGTGTACTTCCTTCATCCCGTCCAACATCCCTATCCTGTTCCTGCCCTTTCCTCGCTTGCCCAACATTCTCCCCTCTATTGCAGCCTTCTTCAACATCCCACTATTGCTGATCAGTACGCCTTTCATCCATTTTAAGAGGATGCCTCGGTAGCTTAACTGGTTAAAGCACTCGGCCGGACATCGAGGGATCCGGGTTCGAATCCCGGTCAAGGCGAATGATTTTTACTCTCTGAAATTGTTGCATTATAATGCACACATAGCGGATGACTCCGTTAAAAGTTACTGTTTCGGCATCACCGGCAGTTTCTTGAAATTTGACCCCAACTCCTTGGAATTTGCTAGTTATTATTAATTAGTGAGTGAAAAGAAGTACATTTCCAGCGTGGTTATTTTATGATCAGTCACAAGAAAGCTCCTGTGAATTGAATGTAGTATTTTGAAGTAATATGTTCTACTGGAAACAATTATGTGCCACACTCTTCATATTTACAGTCATACAGGGTCGTACCCAAAAGTGTTACGACTGATTTTCTCTGGATGGGGGTCTGCCGGGCGGGGTAAGGTGGAGGGGGCTCTTCGCAACAGACCGACACCAACCTCAGTCGCCTGCGGGCTGTCGTTGAGCGAGGACGCCGTTTTTAGTGAAGCAAGTTTTTTGCCCGTGTCGAAAAACAAAATGAATCTGAATTTAGAGCAACATTATTCCGTCAAGTTTTGTGCGAAACTCGGGAAGATGGCAACTAAGACCCTCGATATGATCAGGCAGGCTGGTGGGGACACTGCCTTAAGCCGTTGTACAGTATTTGAGCAGCACAAGTTGTTGAAAGATGGTAGGGAGCTCGTTGAAGATGACCATCGCTCCGGACGGCCGCCGAAGGCAAGAACCGACACGAATGTGGACAGAGTGAGGACACTGCTGAACACAGACCGACGCTTAACCAGTGAAGAACTTGCAGACCAGTTGGGTCTGTCTGCATCCAACGTCCAACGCATTATTTCACAGGACTTGGCCATGCGCAAGGTGTGCGCCAAGATGGTGCCGAAAATTCGTGCCATGGCGCGCTCGTCATCAGACATCTCCTGGTCAAATACGGCATTGCCACGTTGCCGCACGCACCCTATTCTCCCGATCTGGCACCACCGGACTTCTTCTTCTTCCCCCTGATGAAAAGACAGCTCAAGGGACGACTTTTTGACTCGATAAAGGCCATTCAAGAGGCTTCGACGAGGGTCATCAACGGCATCCCCAAAGGAAATTTCCAGCGGGCGTACAAGGAATGGGAGCAACGTTATACTAAGTGTGTAGCAGCTCAAGGAGCATACTTTGAAGATTATTAAGTCGATGTAAGTCTATCGTCAATAGAATTCTTGTAAAAAAATCAGTCCTACCAGTTTTGGGTACGATCCTGTATAACTCGTACTCCTGTCCTCTAGTTTGAATTTGCTAAGCACGGAAGCTGTGTGTGTACATAATTTCAATTAAATTTCATCAGATTTAGGACATGATTCCACTCTACACTTCTATGCTACAATAACAATTTTGGTAAATGAAAATTGTATTTGTCCCTCATTTTTGTGTCATTTCATTCTTTGTGTTTTAATAACACAGGCCAACAGTGGTTTTGGTGCTGGAGCTTATAATGCTGATTTAAAGAACAATTGGGGTGCTGAATCCAATTATGACACTAGTTTTTTCCTATCAGCTATAGTTTTCAAGATATAGATATGTTGTTACTTGCGTAAAAAAATCTTCTACATGATGGTATGGGAATATTATATTAATAACACAGGCCAACAGTGGTTTTGGTGCCGGAGCTTTTAATGTTGATTTAAAGATCAATTGGGGTGCTGCATCCAATTATGACACTAGTTTTTTCCTATCAGCTATAGTTTTCAAGATATAGATATGTTGTTAAAATCTTCTACATGATGGTATGGGAATATTATATTAATAACACAGGCCAACAGTGGTTTTGGTGCCGGAGCTTTTAATGCAGATTTAAATATCAATCAGGGTGCTGAATCCAATTATGACACTAGTTTTTTCCTATCAGCTATAGTTTTCAAGATATAGATATGTTGTTACTTACGTAAAAAAATCTTCTACATGATGATATGGGAATTATATATTAATAATTATCTCATTGGCCTACAATATAGAAATATACATAAAACTTATTGACAGTTTATTGAAAATAAAAGGAACACCGCAGAGTGGTTATAAATTAGTATAATTATAGATTTATTTAACTTTGAAAATTATTTTCCGGAATATATCAAATATTAAAACAACTAATCATACGATGTGCCATATCTAAAAAAGTAGAGCTGTTAAATAAAAACGGATTTCATATTTGGATTCAGCTCCACAAATATAGTTGAAATCATCACAAAGATTCCTGGCACCAAAAAAAAATTTTTTTTGTAGGCCTGTGTTATTAATAACCTCATCCTGTGTCATCCATTACAGATTACTGTGTTTGGAGATCATTTTAGATGAAGTTGTTGGCGTTTTGTGTTGTGTTGATTTGTGGAATGATTAACGAATCTCTCCCTTTGGTTCCGGTTGGTGCAGAGTGGACTGTCCGACTACTACGATGGCACACACAAGTCTGCGGCACGGGACCCGCTGTCGGAGAAAGAAGAAGTGGTGGGCTATGAAGGGGAAGCATCGGAGATGGACTTGATGCTCGACATGCCCATGATGTCGAAGACTGCCGAGATGTTTCGCTGGCGTTTGGATGTTAACGAGATGTCCAAATCGCCAAGTGGGGCACTGATCCATGCTCAGGTCAGTGCGAGCCATGTTTGTCTTCGATTTCTCAATAGAAATTACCATACCTTCATGCACAAGCAATGTTTAACCCTTTGCACTCGGGTGCCTTTTTCCTCGATTTCCTTAGTCTACTCGGGATTAAATTAAAATTAAAATTTAATAGGGTTATCGGATGGGGGAAGGGATGGGATCCCTTCCCCCATCCGATAACCCTATTAAATTAAAAACAATGGAATTGGCATTTATATGGCTGTGTAAAGCCTATCAACATCCGGGTCTCAATGTCGTTCACTAAATGGGGGGTGGGACTGGGGTGGATGGAGGTGGATTTGTTTCTTGCGGGGTGGTGGGACAATTTATTTATCCGCATACATTTTGTCATCCTTGTCCTGGGTTTTGACTTGTCAAGCCCTTATGATGACTTGGTGAGTTGATGCCTTGGTCATGGGAGTTGTGGGATCTGTGGATGAATTGTTAGTTTTCTGTGTCGCTTGTTACCATTTCCGCATCCTCCTTATTCCATCTCCGCTCCCCTCTGGCCTCCCTTTCCCCCTCCATAACCTCCTCCTTCACCCCTCTCCCACCACCTGTTCTCCGCTCCGCTTTCTCCCCCTCCATATACCCCTCCTTCACCCCTCCCCCACTACCTGTTTTTCCCCTCTCCCTTGTCCCATACTCTCTCTGCACCACGTACCCTTTTCCTCAGTCATATCTTATCTTCCGAAGAAGACGGAGCTCGAGTCCGTCGAAATTATCAAGATATTATTGTGAGTGTTCTTTTTATGTGTTCTCGTGCTGTGTGTTACTGTCAAGTTTTATATATATATATATATATATGTATATATACATGTGTGTGTGTGTATACTGAAGGTTGTATTTGTGTGACGAGAGGCGTGGTGTGTTTGATGCAAGGCTTATTATTCTGTGCGTGTCTTGTTTCGCAGGAGAGGAAGTCTCGGAAGCACAGGGTGAGCATCCCGTCGAGGATCCTAGAGGGCAGTGGCGTAGGCGGAGGGGACGTGGCGAGGAAAGGCTTCACCATTCAGAAGATAAGCCTGGAGGCCATTCGGGAAGGCCTCAAGAGCGGCATCTCCGGCTTCACCATAGCAGAGGGGGATTCGTCCTTGGTGCCGCTGGCCAAAACGGTAGGTTCACCCATGCCGGAGAGCAAGGAAACACGGGGGTAGGCTGAAGGCTAACATGCACACGTGCTTGTAAGCCACAAACAAAATGACCTTCAGAGGCACTCCTGGTCTGGGCTTGTGGAAGAAACATTCCCCCTCAACACGCCTGCGCAGGTTTAAGGTCCTTTCATTCATCCAGTGTGTTCTGAGAAGCAGGTGAGCCTTAGTTTTCAGCCTTCCCTCGTAAATAAAGATGGCAGGATGGTCCCAAGTAATGCCACTATCTGTGTGTGTGTAGCAAGTAATAATGTCCCTCCCTAATACTGCAGTGCTTTGGAAATTTTGATAAAGTTGCAATGGTTAAGATAATTAATGAATTCTTTAACAAAGTTGTAGGCGCAAGGTCTGTCAAAGAAATATGCACACTGAGAAACCATTAAAAACTGTATTTTGCTCTTTTAAATTCAGTTTATGTCTACGACAATCTATGGATGGTTTTGTTGTTGTCGTCGTCTCCCCTATTCTCCTTCAAAGTACTCTCCATTAATTCGTAATAATGCTATGCCTTCTTATTATTATTCCATCTTCTTCTTATTCCATTCCACTAATGTTTAATAGTGAAGCACCCTTGGGTGGAAGTCCTCCTTTAAGCAGCAGCAGTAGTCATATATATAGGCTCTCTTTTTATATAGTATTCTATCGTCTCTCTTTTCTTGCTCTATTATTATTACTATTGTGTCTTCCACGCATCTAATGTACACCACCCAGTTAGATATATACATATGTAATCCCCAATTAATCACATTTAAAAGGGAATTTGGAGAAAAGTAGTCGCAAAGGGGGCGAGAGGAGATCTATATTATAAGAATAAGGAGGAGGAATGATATGATCAATGGATCAACAAGGTGATTGAATTTCAAGAAACTGTAACAGTAACTTTAATGGAGTCACCCGCTATGTGTGCATAATAATGCAACAATTTCAGAGAGTAAAAATCATTCGCCTTGACCGGGATTCGAACCCGGATCCCTCGATATCCGGCCGATATCGAGGGATCTGGGTTCGAATCCCCGTCATGGCGAATGATTTTTACTCTCTGAAATGGTTGCATTATAAGGTGATTGAATATTAAACCGGCGATGAACAATCAATGCTCTGAATGTGGAAGACACAATAATAAATAATATTAGAAATGTTGGAGTTATTGAGAAATTAATTTTAAATGTACTGAGAGCTGTTTATACGGTGATAATGCTCTGAATAAGAAAACACATCCACACATCTTCAGAGTGGATTAAGCGTCTTAGAAAGATGGCAAACGAGACAAAAGCTGCCAAGATGGACGATGGTGCAAGGCCTTTCAAGACCTTCTATCCACCAACTGTGTGTTGACACTGACAACAACATTGATCGTGTGTGCAATGGTCCCTTGTCCTCCTTCTTACCAATGATCGTAGTCATATTAAAACTGTCCGAAGAATGATATCTGAAGAATAGTGAACTGAATTTAGAATGGAAAATCAACAGTGCAACCACAATACTAATGCTATTTCACTACCGAATATATTATAAGATGGAAGGATGGATCAATGGACCATAATGACACAATGCACCTGCATACTGATTCAGAGAGCATTGATTGAATTCGTCGCCAGTTTAATAATATTCAATGAACATTGTTGATCCATTGATCATCATCATTCCTCCTCCTCCTTATATTCTTATTATATAGATCTTCTCTCGTCCCCTTTGCGACTACTTTTCTCCAAATTCCCATTTAAATGTGATAATTGGGGATTACATATATATGTATATATCTAACTGGGTGGTGTATACATTAGATGTGTGGAAGACACAATAATAATAATAATAGAGCAAGAAACAAGAGACGATAGAATATTAAATAAAAAGAGAGCCTATATATATATATATATATATATATATATATATATATATATATATATATATATATATATATATATATAACTACTGCTGCTGCTTAAAGGAGGACTTCCATCTAAGGGTGCTTCACTATTAAACATTAGTGGAATGGACATTAAGAAGAAGATAAGAAGATGGAATAATAATAAGAAGGCATAGCATTATTACGAATGAATGGAGAGTACTCTGAAGAAGAATAGGGGAGAGACAACAATACCACCATAGATTGTAGTAGACTAACTGAATTTAAAAGAGCAAAGTAAAGGAGTTAATAGCCCCTCAGTTAGTGTTATTATTGGACAGACCTGGTATATGAAATTAGTTTCCAAATAATGTACGATAGAACTTCAGTCTTGTGTCTGTGGTTCATATTTTACTGCAAAACATTAGTTACTCTTTGGACAGACGTCTTGTATGTGTGTGTGTATGAGTAATTACTAATTTTGTTGTTAACAGAGGTCAATTTAATTAAAATATAATGGTGTTAGTATCAAAAGACTCTCCAACTCTCAAAGTCTCCAAAAGACACTAAAGAAGAAAAAGAAATGAATTAATTCTATATTTTGCCATACCAATTTAATGATTTCAACGATCATGATTCGAGCGTTATTTGTTAAGACGATTCCTTGATCAAACCAAAGTGCCGTTGTTCCTCTTAGAAGTGCCGTCAGATGGGAAACGTTGCAGACTAACTGTCTACTTTCATTTCAGAAGGTAGCCATGCCACGGTCTTCGGCTCCCGGTTGCTCTGTCTCTGCAGGAAACCACGTGGTAGTTGGGCGAAGTTTGGCACAGGTTGTGCCGGCCGTTGGAGTCATAGGTTGTGGAGCTGGCATCCAGGGAAAAGATCGCGCCAAGGTAAGCGTTGGTTGATTATCGAGCGTTAAACGCATTCACTCACATCCAAGCTTGCGTATGTATACCAGGAAGACAACGCACGGCTTGTTTTAGCCCTTCCTGTCACAAACAGGCCATTTAAAAGTCTACATGGTTCACGCAGTGTTTACCGGTAACAAACTACCGAATTTCATTGAAATTTGGCCGTTGGGTTACTCATCAATCGAAGATTGCAGGGGTACCACATTTGTTGCTGCAAATGGCTGGTATTTTATGAGATTAAATGTTGAACCCATTGTGGGAACATAATCATTGCATGAGGTCTGTTTGTACACATTTCTGTATGTCCACATGTCTACCTAGTTTTCCCGATCCTGTTTTAATATTTAGCTTAGCCTTTTTCTTTCTAGAAAATCGCATAACATTTGTTTTATTAATATTGATTCTCATCCCATATTTATCGCACTGAACCTCCAATTCACTCAGCAATGCTTGCAACCCCTTATTGGCTGACTGAGCAACTAATGCTTGGTCATTCAATCAAACTTAATTTATTTGAAATGAATTCCCCTCCGACTATCATTCCTAACTCGTATTCTTCCCATAATGCCTCCTTAATCATTTCCTCCACATATATGTTGAACAGCACCGGTGATAATGGACACCCCATGCCTTACACCTCTTCCTATCACTGCTCATCTGGACTCTCCATTCCCCACTCGCACCTGATAGCAATCTGAGACATGAACAGGTAGCGGATCAGTTTCCTGTCCCTCCAATCCATTCCTATTTTCTGCAATACACGCATTAATTTTTCCCAATTCACTCTATCAAACACTTTTTCGAAATCTACGAAACAGGCAAAAACATCCTGATTGTATTCTATATTCCTCTTGACTAGTGATCTCATTACTGCAATGGCATCACGCGTACCTCTTCCCTTCCTAAACCCATAATCTTATCATCCCCCAAGTAATCATTTGCCTTACTCTCTATCCTTTTGTTGATGATCCTGAGAATAACTTTAGCTGCGTGGGATATCAAACTTATTGTTCAGTAATCCTCACATGATATAGCCTTTGCCTTTTTTGGAATAGAAACTAACACCGATCTCACAAAATCTTCCGGCCAGATTCCTTCCTCATAGATACTACGAATCAGTCCATATAGGGCCTTCTTCCCGCATTTTCCTAAACATTTTAACAGTTCTACAGGTATGTTGTCCACCCCCACATGGCCTTATTTGCTTTCATCTCCTTTAATGCCCTTTCTATTTCATCGTCGAGTATGCCTGGACCTAAGCTATCTTCTTCTACGTCATGTTCCTTTTCTATGTCTAACCTTGTCGGCCTAAGTTCTTTGCCATGCAGTGCTTCTATATATTTGTGTATGTGTATATAGTTATAATTGTTCATAATACCACAAAAATGTTATCAAGAGCTGACTGTGGATTGCGCACGAATGTCTTTCAGTTTGTGACTGAATTGAACTTACCAACGTACAATGTTCTCATGTGAAGAGACGGTCCTGTCTGCAGAAGAAGGGATCTGACTGAAGATTAAAACCTTAATCCGGCAGGTTGACGCCGCAGGCCACGTGAGCAAGCTCCCCCCTCCCCCGCAGAGGAGTACATTGGCACGACCTGACATGACCTCTGGGACCTCCGTTCCTGGCTGGTTTCCCGTTAAAGCATTGGGCCTCGACAGCTGGAGAGCGGCACGACACCATCACTCCCTTCATCGCATCCCTATACGGCATCGAAAGGTAATAGAAATGAACCACGGTTTGATCAGTTGGCATTGGTTAAATGGAAAGTGTTCAATTTGTATTTGTATATGTGTGCCATCGTGTGTGTGTGTGTATACGAGGTGTTTTCAAAAATCAATGGGAATCTTAATTTTTCGGACAATATTACAGGTATTTATTTATTCTTACACAATTGATGTTGTCACCTTCAAAGTAGTCCCCATTGGAGATTAATGCACTTGTGCCAGCGCTTCTTCCAATCCCCCCTTAAACACTTCTCTCCAACTCTCGATCTTTGAGATAGCAGCCTTTAGTTCTTTCAGCGATGCGCTTTTAATGTCATCTACGGCTGTAAAACGACGGCCCTCCCTGCTGAAGGTTCTCTTAATTAATAGGAAATAGAGAAAGAGACAAACACGGAGATTCCATATCTGGCGAATATGGAGGCTGAGCATCGTTACAGTATTGTTTTTGGCCAAAAATACACGAACAAGCAATCAAGTGTGTGAGCTGGTGCATTAGTGCATTGGTGCAGAAGCCATTTTGGAACGAATTCGGTGCCACGCCATGTTTCATACCCAAACAATTGGAAGTGATGATCCAATTGGATGTCATGATCCAATGATCCAATCGATATATGCCGACATCATTCATCAGCGACCTCTCTAATTGTGATTCGGCGATCGGTCATTAATAACCATTTCTTACTTCACTTTTAATCCACGTTTCCATCGATTTTTGATGTGCTGGGGCATCCAGGGCGTCCGTCTTCATCTTCAAGGTCTTC
Source organism: Hetaerina titia (assembly GCA_037158775.1). Lineage (NCBI taxonomy): Eukaryota > Metazoa > Arthropoda > Insecta > Odonata > Calopterygidae > Hetaerina > Hetaerina titia. The sequence goes on along the minus strand of JAVFHJ010000013.1, from coordinate 1,978,700 downwards.
ATGGCCTCCTTGGAAATGCTTATACCACTCGTAGTAAACTCTTGATTTACTCATAGCAGACTCACCATTTTGGCCTTTGTTAACCTTTCAATCACACACTTTGTTTTGGGATTTTTAATTATTCGGACAATAATATTCATTAATTTATTCTTATGCAATTGATGTTGTCTGTCATCTTCCAAGTAGTCCCCATTGGAGATTAATGCACTTGTGTGCCAGCGCTTCTTCCAATCCCCCCTTTAACACTTCTCAAACTCTCCATCTTTGAGATAGCAGCCTTTAGTTCTTTCAGCGATGTGCCTTTAATGTCATCTACGGCTGTAAAACGACGGCCCTCCCTTCTTTAGGTTCTCTTAATTAATAAGAAATGGGAAAAAGTCACACGGAGTCCCATTTCTGGTGAATATGGAGGCTGGGGTATTGTTATAGTATTGTTTTTGGCCAGAAATTCATGAACAAGCAATCAAGTGTGAGCTGGTGAAATTTTGACATGTGTCCGAAAGATGAACTTGCCAACAATATTTCATATCCCAATCCCAAGCCTCCAATCTACGTCTATGCTCCTGTTTCAGTGACCACGTTTCCATAGTCGTACGCTCCATATCAGTGTTTTTACGAGTATTTTCTTAACACCTCCCTACTCAACATCCCCATCATCAACTCCCTCCTCCTTGTCTAGCGCAATTCTTCTCCTTACGTCCCCAATACTACTTTGACCGTATTGGTCCTAAACACTTCCGAGATGCGTATTAACTGTTCCACCTGCTCTATTTTTTCCCCGCCTATGTTAATGTTTAGCTTAGCCTTTTTATTTCTGGAAAATCGCATAACCTTTGTTTTGTTAATATTGATTCTCTCATCCCATATCAATCGCACTGAACCTCCAATTCACTCAACAATGCTTGCAACTCCTTGGCTGACTGAGCAGTGACTTACAATAATTCATTTTGAATAGAAAGGTCAGAGTCTCGATGCTTTGGAGCAGTTGGAAATTTAGAAATGTGTCCGAAAGATGAACTTGCCAATGATATATCGTATCCCTCCCACTCGTAGGCCTCACCACTCTTCCAAGTCAACGATTGACACTTAAAGCTGTAATTGGCTTTCCTTCCCAGCTACACTGTAACCTTGTTACCCTTCCATAGCCTCCTCCCTCTCCGACTAATCCTTCCCTCCCTCCATCACAACGTATATAAACCAAGTGGGCTTCTAGGAGGAACACCTCTCTGATGATGACGTTCAACGTCGACACCTGGGTCTTGTTCTTTTGATCAAGTTTGTGGAATCACAAAGTAAAGTATTTCATTTCATTATGTATTGACAGACGTTTAGCATTACTTAAACATTTTTGTGTTTAACAAACCTGAGAATTTTTATTTGTTCGTAGGTTTGCACGGTGATGAGTAGATGATTTCCTCATTTTTCGGGCTGTGTCCATGTACGTCGTTTAAATTTCACGAAAACAGTTTCACCAGCTTATCCTGCTGGCGTCCTCAGGTCAAGAACGAAAAGAAGCCCGTTGTCCCTTCTCACTCCACAGTGCGTGGAAAAGAATTATTCCGCTCGAATATGAGGTTTGTTGGTTAATTGACATAATTGTTGGTTAATTTCTGCAATTATTGGTTAATTAATGAAAATGTTGGTTAATTTGTACTTTTGATTTGCAGCTGCATCTGCTTATGTCGTTTAAATTCCACGAAAACAGTTTTGCCGGCTTATCCTGCTGGGGCGTCCTCAGGTCAAGGATGGAAAGAAGCTCGTTGTCCCGTCTTATTATCGGGAAAATCCAGGCGCCAATACCGGGAAAATTTCTTCGGCCAATCAGGGAATGTCCTCACATTTGCGCAGGAATGATTCTTTTCCACGCACCGTGGAGTGAGATATCCGTCCTCTCTCTGTTAAAGTTTTCTGGCCTTTCAACGATTTCAATGGCCTCTCTAATTATCCTCGGGAAGTATATTTCTTCTTTCCCTATTATTTTAGCGTCCTCGAACCGAATAGAGTGCCCGGGTTCGCTCCAGGCGTGCTCAGCGATGGCCGATGATGGCTCTAAACTGTGTGGTCTTGTTTGCTCAGAATCATCTGAGAATTTTTGGTCCAAACTAAACATTAATGCTTAGAACTTGAATGTTTTAAGCATTCTCTGACCTTTACATTACGGAACGCTCACGGCTTGCGCTCTTTACTCAGTGGTACAGTAGATTCGTCAGTGATTTGCGATCAATGATCGTTTGAATGTTTTCATTTGCAGAGGAAGTACACTTATCGACCGAGGGTATCCAAATCTTCCGTTGCCACTCAAGCTGGGAGCCCGGGTTCATCGCTGAAGGATGCCGGAGAGAGCCTCGACGAACTGTTGAAGGCTACAGCCGAAGCGACGGGCGATGCCGACTGTTGCGTGTTTGTGGGAAAAGCTGCGTCATCCGCAAAGAAGGTATTGAACGAACTCACTCTTGAGAGAGCCTTAGTCTCTGTCAAAGGCTATAGCAATCTACATCTACATCTACATAAATACCCTGTGAGCCACCAAAAAGGTGTGTGGCAGGGGGTGTATCACCGTGAGGGAAGGATAAGGGTTGAAGGGGTTGGGGGTTAGATGAGGAAAGGTGGGGGGGAAGAGGTTGTCCAACCTGTAAGAAAAAAATATATATTTATACAAATATGTACACACACACAAACATTTGCGTGTGTGTGTATATATTTATACAAATATGTACACACACACACACATTTGTGTGTGTGTGTGTGTGTATAGATATATATATATATATTTAAATATTTTTATAAAATGTTATGTATATATAATACATATATATATACATATAAATACGCTAATTGCCTCTCAAAAAATATTATCTATCTTTTGTCGTGAAAACAATGCACCTCATTCTACATAGGCGAATGCATTAAGCCCTTATCCATCCGAATGAACAATCACCGCTACTCATGTAATTCTGCTTCACTCTCTTCTCTTCCTATCCCTTTACACGCAAGTTCACACAACCTATCATTTGACGAATGCTTTTCCTTAACAGTTCTAGAATCCCTACCCGATTCAGCCACCAGCATAGAGGTGAGAACTCGCGAATCCGCATACATCCTATATTTCCGATCCTTTAAAATTCCCACCCTTAACCGCCATCTTTAAATTCCTTCCCAACAGTCCCTAAACCTTCGGCCCCCCCTCCCCTCCCCTCCTCAGGAAAAATTGGGCAATGAAAAATAATGGAATTGAAGTTCCGATTACTACAACATCCAGCGTAGTCACCAGATTTGCCCCCCAGCGACTATTTCTCAATTCCAGACTTGAAGGAATGGCTTGGCGGATGAAGGTTTATGTCTAACGAGGAAGTAATCTCCCAAACAAATGCCTATTTTCTAGGAGCTTCCAAAATCCTACTTTTTAGACAGCTTAAAAAATTTGTAAAAAACGCTCAGACAAATGAATAGAGTTGAATGGAGATATTGTTGAGAAATCAAAAGAAATTTGCCCAAAAAAATGGTTTTCTATAAGGACTTATTGTTCCACCCTCCTTTTATGGTTTATTTACGTATCTCAGGAGTTGGCACTCTTCTTCAAAACCCATTTTATACTTTTCCGAGGGTTCTCTTAATATATTTTGGGTAAATTCTTTCTTTGTTAAATTTTTAATAAATGTATTCGGGCGATAATTGCGTTCATTAGCTGTTCTCTTCCTCCAACTTCATGTTTTCCTCTTCTGTTGCTTCATCTTGGTGTTTGATGTCGATTTGGCGCCTGCACCAATGGTCCATTATCCCCCAAAGACGTAACGTTTATGCTATGGCAAACAAGTTTAATCACAAATGCATACTTTATGAAATTTGACTCGTGCAAGAAGTGGAAAATATATATATATAAATATATATATATTGCGGGTCGCGGTGGTCTAGCGGGTAGAGCGTTGGACTGCCGACCGGAGGGTCCCGGGTTCGGTTCCCGGGCAAGGCACTTTGGGCACCTGCAGCTCCACCCAAGCTTGTTGATTTTTCGGGTACCAGATCTTCCTGGGAAACCATAACCGGCACAGGGAAAGGAACTGGCCCCCCTACCCTGATGTGTGAATATTCACACGCCGTCGGGCTTGGTACATGGGTGAGCTCTACCATCACCTACTAAACCGACCTTCGGGTTGATTACTGTGTTTATGGTTTATATATATATTAATGTATTCTTTGCCCTCAATCTATCGTTGATCAAGGTTCATTGCTGAGTGCGTTGCGGTTGATGATCGTGCTATTGTGTTTGCTGTTCACAGCGCAAGAGTGCATATCGGCCGAGGATAGCGCAAGCGACTGTGGCCACACAAGCCGGCTCCCCGGGTTCTTCGCTCAAGGACGCCGGCGAGTGCCTCAACGAACTGCTGAAGGCAACGGCGGACGCAACGGGCAACGCTGACTGTTGCGTAATATTGGGGAAAACAACGTCGTCACCAAAGAAGGTATCCAAATCGAGAAACCCGTCTCCTTTGAGGTTGTTTTCGACTGTTAAAGTGTCTTTGTACATTTGCGTGCCTTGTTTGATCGTACGGGGTCTGTTCAAAAAGTATCGCCAATTTTTGAATTTCCACAGGTTAAGTAGGTTTGATTTTCCATTTTTTTGTGGCGTTATGTTGGTACTTCCGTCTCTCACTTGTGCCGAAAATTTGGGCCATTTTGAATGTTCAGTTAATTGTTGGACGGCTGTTTTGCTTGGACGTGGTTTGGCTTGTCTTCGATTTTTGCCTGTTCCAATAAAATGGATCAAAGAATCTGTTCAAATATTGTGTAAAAAACGAAATTAAGTGTGTGAACACATTTCGAATGCTGACTGTGGTATAAGGAGAAGCTACATGGACCGAAGCAACGTTTGTCGGTGGTACAAAATGTTCTCATAGGGCCATGAAGATGTGAACGACGAAGAGTGTCCCGGACACCCGAGCACGTCAACAACAGCCAGAAACATTGATGAAATGAAGCAAAATAGTATTGACCAATCGTCAAATCACCGTTAGAAAAGTTGCTGAGGAGCTAAACATACTGTCTGGCTCGTGCCAGATGATTTTTACCAATGATTTGGGCATGGCACTGATCGCCGTGAAATTTGTACCACAATTGCTCAATTTTGACCAAAAAACAGCAAAGAGTTAACATTGCTAATGAGGTATTGGACTCTGTCCACTACGACCCAAATTTGCTCCAGAGGGTCATAACGGGGTGACAAATCATGGGTTTATGGTTCGGAGGTGGAAACTAAAGCTCAATCATCCCAATGGAAGCTTCAGCGCGAGCCAAGACTGAAAAAAGCACACCAAGTTCGGTACAAACCAAGTACGACCCAAATTTGCTCCAGACGGTCATAACGGGGTGACGAGTCGTGGGTTTATGGTTCTGAGGTGGAAACTAAAGCTCAATCATCCAAATGGAAGCTTCAGCACGAGCCAAGACCGAAAAAAGCGTGCCAAGTTCGGTCAAATGTGAAGGTTTTGCTTAGAGTTTTCTTTGATTGAAGGTGCATGGTGCATCACGAGTTCTTGCCACAGGGTAGAAGGGTAAATAAGGGATACTATAAGCTAGTCATGCGCAATTTGCACAAAGCAATCCACCACAAACGCCAGGATTTGTGGAAGAACAAAAATTGGCTTTCGCACCATGACAATGCCCCTGCTCACACATCGTTACTTTTGAATGAAAGTTTGGCCAAAAACAGCAAACTAACAATGCCCCAGCCACCGTATTCCCAAGATCTGGCCCCCAGTGACTTCTTGTTCCTGAAACTGAAGAGGCCCATGAAAGGACCACGCTACGCTACGATTGACAGGATAAAGACTGCATCGAAGGAGGATCTGAACAAGATCACAAAAAATGATTACTTGAAGTGCTTCGAGGATTGGAAATAACGTTGGCACAAGTGTGTAACATCAAATGAGGGATTACTTTGAAGGGGACAAGATTAATATTCATGAATAAATACATAATGTTTGGAAAAACACAAAAGTCACGATAAGCTCTGAACAGACCTTGTATTTGATGGTGTACAAGGCGCAACCTTGTCTTGATAGGACACAGAGGCAAGGGGGAGAGTTATAACGATATCTGTGGAAGGGTGGGACATGATTCATTAACGTTATTTAATCAGTTAATACAAGGTGCTTCCAGGAAAGTTCTACTTTTATGCTCTTTGGGGACGTAAGGAGAAGAATTGCAATGCTAGGCAAGGAGGCTTTCTCAAGGAGGAGGGAGTTGATGACGGGGACGTTGAGTAGGGAGGTTAAGACAAGACTCGTAAAAACTCTGATATGGAGCATAGCTATGGAAACGCTATGCACGGCATGGAAACGTGGTCGCTGAAGCAGGAGGATAGGAATCGTAGATTGGAGGCTATTGCAGATATATGTGGGTGTGTTGTGAAGAATGTAAGAAGGATGTGAAATGGACCGAAAGAAGGAATATTAGCAAATGAGGAAGTATAGTACTAGGGATGGTGAAGGGGGAGGAGAGGGGTTTGTTGGGAGAAATCCTATTTGAGGCAGATGGAAGATGAAGGGTGTATTGATTGGTGGGATGTTGAAAAAGACTGTAATAGAGGGGAGAGAATGTTAATGGCGCGTAGGCTATGTGTGGCTATGGAAACGTGGTCGCTGAAGCAGGAGTAAGACATAGATTTGGAGGCTATTGCAGATATGTGTGGGTGTGTTGTGAAGAATGTAAGGAGGAAGTGATATGGACCAAAAGATGGAATTAGTAAATGAGGAAGTATAGTACTGGGGATGGTGATATGGGAGGAGAGGGGTTTGTTGGGAGAAATCCCATTGGAGGCAGATGAAAGATGGAAGATGAAGGGCGAATTGATCGGCAATAGTATTGGGATTTTGAAGAAGACAGTAATAGAGTGGAGAATGATAATCGCAGAGGAGGAAAGGGCAGGAATAGGGGATAGGGATGAAGGGAGGAAGGAAGTACACAGAGATGAAGAGGGACCTGATGTATAGAGTAGGTTGCTGGATTGGGTTTTGTTTGGAGTCACAAAATGTTTATTTGATAGTTGTGTCCATCCAGAAACCTACCTTAACCAATAGATTACCTTATAATAATATAAACAAAGTCACTTTTGTGGTCACTTTCGATGAGGTACTTTGCAAAGAGGGATGTTATGTTCTTATTTTTTAACACAAGTTTGGTGTTCTTTAATTCCTTCTTTAAATTTCTGTCATGTTTGCCCAATATACGTTGTTTTACATTCCGAGCCCTTTTAAATCATACACTCCACTACTCTCGTTTTTGGGGACTTTTGTCTTTATCGTGGAGATATCAAGGTTCTTAAGGCATGAACCACTGCAAATGGCACATTTAATTTCTTCTTTTGGTACACTTTTAAATACTCTTTGAGTGATTCTGTTCCCAGATAAGAGTATTCCGTCCAGGGACTATTCTAGTGAACGTATTAAACTATTGCATTTCGATATGTTATGCAAATTCCATTAACTTATGCCGGAGAGAACAAATTTTAAAACATTGTTGATTCTAACAATCTCTTGTTTATATTTACAGGCGGGAACCAGTTCTCCGTTGCAACTCCCAGCTGTAGCGTTGAAGGTTGTCAAGTTCGAAACCCTCGTCAATCAAGGTTTAATACGTACCGTTGTACCGAAGGAGGCCGACAGGGGAGGAAACTCGGCACAGAGCGCAGATGGGGATGCCGTCACCCTCGAGGATTTGGCGGGAACTACACCTACGGTCAGCAAGGTACGGTACCAATTCAACGGTATACGAAGTTTAATTTTGAATATAACAAGAATTTTTAAAGTATTATGTTGGTATGCATGTCTTTAAAGTATGATAACGTTAATAACAATGTATTTGAAGTTAGCACTAGTCGACAAAGACAGAGAAACACACAGAAAAAGAAAAGAAGCTCACTAGTTTACGATGTTTCGGTGGTACAAGCCACCTTTCTCTAGGAAGAGAAGGACATACGCAGGCATTGCTGCTGTCAAAACAGCGTCCAGTTCCATCCAACTTGTCCCAGTACCCTCTAGTCACCCTCTGCCGTACACCTTTGTGCAAAACCACGATATATTTATGTACGCTGTAGTTTACCATTGATTATGAATCCATGAATAGAATCGTAGAATGTACAGGGTCACACCCAAAAGTGGTTAAACTGATTTTCTCTGGCGCGAACGGAGTGGTGGAGGGGGGTCTGCCTGGCAGGGTAAGGTGGAGGAGGCTCTTAGCAACAGACCAACACCAACCTCAGTCACCTGCGGGCTGTCGTTGAGTGAGGACACCGTTTTTAGTGAAGCAAGTTGTTTGTCCGCGTCGCAAAACAAAATGAATCTGAATTTAGAGCAGCGTTATTCCGTGAAGTTTTGTCCGAAACTCGGGAAGACGGCAACTGAGACCCTCAATATGATCAAGCAGGCTTATGGGGACACTGACTTAAGCCGTTCCACAGTATTTGAGTGGCACAATTTGTTTAAAGAGGGTAGGGAGCTCATTGAAGACGACCATCGCTCAGGACGGCCGTCGACGGCAAGAACCGACACGAATGTGGACCGAGTGAGGACACTGCTGAGCACAGACCAGTGAAGAAATTGCAGACCAGTTGGGTCTGTCTGCATCAAACGTCCAACACATTATATCACAGGATTTGGCCATGCGCAAGGTGTGCGCCAAGATGGTGTCGAAAATTCTGAGTGTCGACCAACGTTGTCAGACAGCTCCTGGCCAAATACGGCGTTGCCATGTTGCCGCACACGCCCTATTCTCCCGATCTGGCACCACCGGACTTCTTCTTCTTCCCCCTGATGAAAAGACAGCTCAAGGGACGACGTTTTGACTCGATGAAGGCCATTCAAGAGGCTTCGACGAGGGTCATCAACGGCATACCCAAAGAAAGTTTCTAGCGGGCGTACGGGGAATGGGAGCAACGTTATACTAAGTGTGTAGCAGCTCAAGGAGCATACTTTGAAGATTATTAAGTCCATGTAAGGATATCGTCAATGAAATTCTTGTAAAAAAATCAGTCCTACAAGTTTTGGGTGTGACCTTGTACATATACTAGTGTTAACTTCAATTACATTGTGTAGATGTGAAACCATCTTCTCATCCCCGCTGCTATGGCCTTTTCAGATGTGTTCATGGTTCATTTTGTCTGTGGTGGTCGCTTCTAAGGTTAGAGACGTGGTTTTTAAGAGTTCTGCCATTTTTTTGTTAAAAGAAATTGACAACGGCTTGTAATTTCAGTGAAAATTCAATATTCTTGAATGGTGAAAGGAATGGTGTGGATATTTCAAAGATAAACGTATATAAAACGTTGAAAATATAGGTTTAACTGCTATTCATTTGAAATAATTGGAGACTTTCGTTTGGGATGAAGGAAGGAAGAACTAAGTGACACGGCCTAGTCAGTAGACGTTAGTTTCCGAGTGACTTGGCATTGCATTGCTTCTGATGATGTCTTGATTTCATTTTCTGTTGAAGATGGAGCAAAACCAACCAACCAAAATCCCAGAAGTGCGTTTGGTGGAACAGCCGGCAGGCCCTGGTTCATGCCAGACGAAGCCAGTGGAGATGGTCGATGGATTGATCAAGTCCACAATCGACGCAACGAGCAACGTCGACTGTTGCGTTATCGTGGGCAACACAACGATGCCATCCACTAAGAAGGTATCAATCGAGATCTTAACCTTTTGCACTCGCTTGTCGACTGTGACTCGACACTGTTAGCAGCAACGGCAGCACCTCGTGTATGTCGAGCCACACTCGGCACGGAGTTTCACCGTGAGGGGAATTGGGATTAATGTCCATATTTTCCAATAACTGTACTTGTAATCATTTTGCATGAGAGGACAAGTAAAGTAAGACTCTAATTAATAGCATGGCTTGTTTTATAATTGAATAGTATCGTATACCCATAATTTCGTCGTGGACATAAATGCCGTCTCCAAAGGATGCCACTACCTACGCAGATGTTTGTTGTCATCCCTTTGCCGTGTTGTAAGGTCTTTTTGCCCTTCATAACTCTTGGAAGTCGGATAAATGTAAAGCAATGCCTTTGAGAGATGATCTGTGTCTGGAAAAAAGATCCCCAGAATGTAAAGTTACCTCAGTCAGGTGTTCCGTAGAGTTCATTGCTATCTAGTTTGGACCCTCTCATTTCCTTTTCTTCCCAGTGTCAGCTGTCTCATCAAACGTTCTTTTCTTATCTGTTGCATAATCAGGAATCTTGAGTAGTAGGGTGTAAATTCAAAGATATATTGTACAAAGAATGCCAACAAAGAAAAATGAAAAACTGATCTCGCATGTGAAATTTATTACGAAACCATTACACGATCTCGTTGGAGGATTCCGAGATGTGTCACGAACTTCCAGGGTTAGATTACCATCCACAAACATAGAGCGACGTTTAGATGGGAAACGCCATATAATCACACCTCACCCTAACAAAAAACATGAAGATTTTACGGTTTGCTCTAACAGAAAAATCAAAGTTGGAAGAAGAGAGACGATATATGTATATCTGTGAGACACGTGAATGTAAACCAGGTCTTCATGTTGGGCGAATGCTTCCAAAAATATCACACCATGAAAAATTATAGAGTTTAAATTATGGTTTATCAATAAATTTATCAATAATTATGTAAAAAGATCCAATTAAATTAGTTTGTATGAAGAGAAACTCCAGTTTTTCATTCAAGTGCCACGCTTAGTAAATTTGGGGCATTTAATAAATTTAATCCTGAGTAGACTAAGGAGATCGAGGAAAAAGGCACCCGAGTGCAAAGGGTTAATCCAAAGGATTTTGGTTGTTCTCCCGTCAAATTTCCTCAAACCCAAGGATTTCCCCCCCCCCAAACATCCTGCCCCTTAACTTATGTTTGCGAATTTCCATCTTCATTGAAAATAATATCCACCTCTTTCACGCAAATAGTGATATGTACTCGCGTTCAACTGGAATTCATCACCACATCCCGCAAAAGCTACCATTGAATGGTTTGAGGCATCACTTTGTCGAAGCCATTCATATCGGAAAAGTAATACCAAGGCAGATTCATAAAATAAGAACCATTTGCTTATATTTAAACGTTGGCGCTTCAGAACACCGTTTTACTCCTGCAGCGTCATCTACTGATTCATTGAGAAGCTATGGCAGCATTTGTTTTGTTTCAGAAGTCGTTTGCTTGTCTGCGCATGCAAACAATAGTGTCTGGGACTAATCGTTGATCCCGCCAGCTGTGAAGTGCTTTCTGTCATGCTTGATTCTTACATTTGCAAAATGATTTGTCGGCTGCTATGAAATTCATCGTGAGTTATAATGCCTAGTTTACGGACTTACATTTATGAGTGGATAAGGAAAGAAAAATGGTGCCATGATTTGAAAAATGGACGAACAAATGTCCATAAAGACGAAGAGTGAAGTGGCAGGCCCAGTGATATTCTGACCAATGAAATTGTTTCACAAGTGGAACCATAACTGCGATATGAACATCGATCGTCGATTAATGGCCTGGCTGGACAATTTCCTCAACTTGGACGCACTACTGTCTACAATATTGTCATGTGTTGTAGGTGACTAGTCGCACCTACGGATGGCCTGGCTTACGTTGACCAGCGCGGGGTTTTCCCATATTGCCGGGCCGTCCTTTGAGTCGGCAGGGGATTTCCCCAGGGTCACACCCCCGCAAAACAATGCACCTGTGGGGAAGGATTACAGGTCACTGCACTCCTCCTGCCCAAGGCCATGACGTCAAGAGCTCACGGGCAGTTCTGGGAAAGACGTTGTGACATCGTGAGGAACTGGGAAAAGGGTTAGTGCCCGGTCCCGCGGGCAGATAGCTGGGGACAGCAATTTGGCTAGGTTTTTGGATGGACACAACTATCAAATAAACATTTTGTGACTCCAAACAAAACCCAATCCAGCAACCGGCTCTATACATCAGGTCCCTCTTCATCTCGGTGTACTTCTTTCCTCCCTTCATCATCCCCTATCTATAAGACATCCCTATCCCTACCCTTTCCTTATTTGCCTAACATTCTCCCCTCTATTACAGTCTTCTTCAACATCCCACTACTTTTGCCGCTCAATTCGCCCTTCATCTTTCACCTGCCTCTTTAGGATTTCTCCCAACAAACCCCTCTCCTCCGCTATCACCATCCCTAGTCACTACACTTCCTCATTTGCTAATATTCCTTCTTTCGGTCCATTCCACATCCTCCTTACATTCTTCACAACACACACCCACTTATATATCTGCAATAGCCTCCAATCTACGCTTCCTATCCTCCGGCTTCAGCGACCACGTTTCCATAGCCGTACATAGCTACGCTCCATATCAGTCTTTTACAAGTCTTTTCTTAACCTCCCTACTCAATGTCCCCATCGTCATCAACTCCCTCCTCCTTCAGAAAGCCTCTTTAACCTAATTGCGCAATTCTTCTCCTTATGTCCCCAATACTACTTTGACACCGTGTTGGTCCAAAATACTTCCAGAGATATGTATAAACTATTCCACCTGCTCTATTTTTTCCCCGCCTATTTCAATGTTTAGCTGAAGCCTTCCTCTTTCTTGGGTAATATCGCAATAACCTTTGTTTTATTAATATTGATTCTTGTCCCATATTTATCGCACTGAACCTCCAATTCACTCAGCAATGCTTGCAACCCCTTGGCCGATTGACAAACCAAAGCTTTCTAAACAAATAGCCAATGAATAGTTAAAAGATAAACCCAGTCAATGGAAATTCGCAATAGCAAATACAGCTAAGCACTGACCACTTGTGTGTGATGGAAAATAATGCTTTAGTCCACGACAAGGCCCATCAAAGTCATTGACAAACATTATTGAAGTTAATCCGTTATTTTAATTTTGCAGATGGGAACGAGTTGTCCGTTGCAAGTCCCAGCCAAGGCACTGAAGTTCGTCAAGTTCGAAACACTCGTCAACCAAGGTTTAATACGTACCGTGATACCGAGGGAGGCCGAGAAAGCAGGAAACTTGGCACAGGGCCAAGATCCTGCCACCCCTGAAGAGGCGGCGGTCACTTCATCTCCGTTGAAAAAGGTACGGTACTGATTCAACCACGGTTACTGGAAGGGGTGGATGATTCAAGTTACGTGCTCTTGTTGTTAAAAAATGGAGTTGTTTCATGATCGCTAGTGGGATATCGGCGTTGCAAGTGACCTCATTGTATTATCCTTGGGTGGAATATGAGAAAGTTATGTTTCTATTCCCAATAACGGGGATGCTATTCAGAATTACACGGCTATTGATTTTAAAATCTATTATTTTCGGTAGCCTTTGACCTGGAGCAATGTATGCTGGTGGCCACAACATGGATTATAATCCCGCCCCCACTATAGCTGCGCTAGTTGCCCCGAGACGCAATAATGAGCCTGAGTCTATGCTTGGCAGATGATCGTCGAGCTGTGCGTATGGTTCCTGTTATGTCAGTTACTCCTGTCCTTTGTGTTTATACTGTTTGTCTTCGAAAATGGAAATTGACAAAATCACGGAGCAACGAATCAACATATCCTAATTTTTTGAAGAAGTGTGGTGGTAAAAGTTATCGAGAAATTACTGAGAAATGCACTGACAGCTGTTTATACTGCGATAATGCTCTGAATAAGAAAATACATCCGTCTTCAAAGTGAATTTAAGCGTCTTAAAAAGATGGCAAACGAGACAATAGACGCCAAGATGGATGATGACGCAAGGCCTTTAAAAGACCTTCAATCCACCAACTGTGTGTTGACGTTGACAACAACATTTATCGTGTGTGCAATGGTCCCTTGTCCTCCTTCTTACCAATGATCGCAGTCATATTAAAACTGTCCGAAGAATGATATCTGAAGAATAGTGAACTGAATTTAGAATGGAAAATCAACAGTGCAACCACACTAATAATGCTATTTCACTATCTTAACATATTAGATGGATGGATGGAATGGATCAATGGACCATAATGACACAATGCACCTGCACACTGATTCAGAGAGCATTGATTGTTCATCGCCAATTTAATAATATTCAATCACCTTGTTTGATATCCATTGATCATTATCATTCCTCCTCCTCCTTATATTCTTATTATATAGATCTCCTCTCGCCCCCTTTGCGACTACTTTTCTCCCATTCCCATTTAAATGTGACAATTGGGGATTAAATGTATATATCTAACTGGGTGGTTTAAATTAGATGTGTGGAAGACACAATAATAATAATAATAGAGCAAGAAACGAGAGACGATATAGAATATTATATAAAAAGAGAGCCTATAATAATAATAAGAAGGCATAGCACTATTACGAATGAATGGAGAGTACTTTGAAGAAGAATAGGGGAGATGACAAAAACAGAACCATCATCGATTGTAGACTAACTGAATTTAAAAGCCAAATAATAAAGTGTTTAATGGCCTCAGTTCACATATTTATATTGGACAGACCACATACACATATGATATACATACACATATTATATACATACACATATTATATACATACACATATTATATACATACACATATTACATACATATATATATATATATATAGACACACACACACATATACATATGTATACTACCTTGATCAAAAAGTTCCCGGAATAACCACCGTGTGGCGCTCCCATCGTTCCGATTTGAGTTCTGTTTTTTTTGTTAAATTGGTACATCTGTTGTTGATATTCCCTTTAAATCTTATTGTCATAACTTGACATTTGCAAAAGTTACGTAGCCAAGAGTACATCTATCTCTGTGTGTGTTGGCGATTTTTTACAATTGCAGAAATGGATTTAAATTTGCAACAACAAACATGTATTAAATTTTGCGTAAAAAACAGATTTAGTGGCGCACGGACGTTGGAAATGTTGGAAAAGTGTTTCGGCAACGATTCTCTAAAAAAAAAACGGTTGTTTACCAGTGGCACGAGCGGTTCAGAAGTGGTCGTGAGTCAATCGAAGATGATGAACGCAGTGGCAGACCATCGACATCGAAAGTCGGTGAAAAAATTGATGAAGTAAAAGAAATGTTGGTCAATAACCGCAAATTAACCATCAGAGAAATAGCGGAGGACTTGAACATTGCCTATGGATCCGCCCAAGACATTGTGGTTAATGATTTGGGTTTCCGTAGTGTAGCAGCAAAGTTGGTGCCAAAAGACCTCAATTTCATGCAAAAAAGAGACCGTGTTGACGTCGCAAAGGACATGATTTGCGAGGCTGAATCCGATCCCACATTCATCAAAAGGATCATTACTGGAGACGAGACGTGGGTTTATGAGTACGACACGCAATCCAGACATCAGGCAAGTGAATGGCGTTCACCAAATGAGCCGAGACCAAAAAAACCACGTCGTTTTCAGTCAAAAAAGAAGGCAATGCTGACGGTTTTCATGGATTACAACGGTGTAGTCTATCATGAATTTTTGCCAGAAGGCCAGACAGTAAACAAAGAGTATTATTTGGGCGTTATGAGACGTTTGCATGAAGCAATTCGCCGAAAGAGACCAGAGACCGTCGCACAGTGCTATCATTATTCGTAATTTTTTGACGAAAAATGCAACAAATACCATCCAACAGCCACCGAATTCACCTGATTTGGCTCCCTGTGACTTCTTTCTGTTCAATCGAGTTAAAAAACCATTACGGGGAACGCGTTTTAGCAGCCGAGAGGAAGTAATGGAAAAATCGCAGGAAGCACTGATGGACATACCGAAAACGGAATATAAAAAATGTTTCGAGGATTGGATCAAGCGCTGGCATAAGTGTGTTGCAGTCGATGGGGATTACTTTGAAGGGGACAATATAGATTTAGATGAATAAACTTGTATTTTTAATTTTCTGAATAAATTCCGGGAACTTTTTGATCAAGGTAGTAAATATATATATACTTATTATTTATATATATACACACACACAGCTTGTTCATAAACAATCAAAGGAATTCTGTTCAGAAGATCACTTCTGCGGACAACGCCCACTCATGATGCCAACATTTTGCCGCAACATGAATACAAGAAGAGATGCTCGACGGAGTGGAAGACAGTTGTGCAAACGTGGGCGGTTGCGCAATTACAGTCCCCTTCCCACCCATAGCAATCATCCCAGCCGACTGTTGTGTTTGCGCAGTGTGGTCAACAGGCCCATAAACACTGGTTGCGTTAAGAGCTGCACGCAACAGTGGCGTCATTGGTGAGGTGGGAGCGCAAGTGCACCACCAGGTGCGGCTTCCTCTTGTAGCGCTTGCGACAGACCCTGCACTCAAATTTCTTCTCGGACGAGTGCGTCACCTGGTGGTAATTGAGACGTGCACGGGTCGGGAAGAACTGTTAAACATTAGTGGAATGGACATTAAGAAGAAGATGGAATAATAACAATAAGAAGGCATAGCATTATTACGAATGAATGGAGAGTACTTTGAAGGAGAATAGGGGAGAGACGACAACAATACCATCCATTTGTAGACTTAAACTGAATTTAAAAGAGCAAAATAATTAAGTTTTCAATATGGCCATTCAGTTTGGGTACTTATATCGGACAGACCTTGTATATCGGACAGTCTGTTGTCAATACATTTGTCAGTTGAGGGTAATTTTATCATTTCTTGACGAATTGGCTTAGCTTTGCCCAGGAATACATAATTTGTTCTGCTGTATTCCCTCGATATCCGTTAATTAAGATATTCCTGTGCTCTTCTGTAATAATAGCTGTGATGATTTCAAGGTTTCTTGAAAATGGCGGAGAAATGGTCAATTAATCGTACTTCCTGTTGCTTTAAGTGGACTCAAAGGGATTTCAGAGGAACGATTGAAGCTGGAGGTCACCTCATTACCGAATGCAGACTGCTCTTTGCTCTTGTTTAAACTGTTTTCAATCTTATTAATTCTAATTGTTAACTGTCTCGATCTCGGTCATATCTTACGTTTAATTTATCAGAATATGTGTTCTCTGATGTACTTGCCGTTCAAAGTACATCTCATATCAACCGTTACTCTAATGTGTACTTCCTATGATCCGTGGCAGACCGCAAGCAACATTTAAATGCACAAATATGCCACAGTTCACCCCTATACCAAAGAAATTAACCGTTAGTCAAATCAATTTTGCGAACAGAGTTCAAAATTTAATGGCAAACATAAACCAAACCCCATCGTAAGGAAGAAGGACAATATCCCTCATAAGATGGCCACGTTCCCCACCCGAACCATAAACCGCGGTTTCATTGCACCATTAACCTTTGTTTATTCCATATTTGTGCTTTTGCAGAAGACAAAGCCTAAACTGCTGTCGTCATCCGTTGTGGCACCGACTATCCTCGGAGTTCTACCGAGTTCTGGTACCACGGTACTCCATCCAGGAGTGGGGTTCGGCACGCAGAGGAGCAAAAGTTGTGCCGCGACCATCCCAGAGGAGGGCAATGAAACTAGCACTGTGGATGCCGAAGGAACCGCTAAACCGGAACAGGTTGAGTACCGACAATAATGTTTTTTCCCATGAAGAATGGGATGTGCTTTCCGTTGGAGTATAGTGCCGATCTCACGACTTATTTCGGTAGACTCTACGCTATGGCATTTCAAGAATGAATGGCCAACGTAAGGGAAGGTTACCACGGTATTTTGATGCCAGGAAATTGTGGAATGGGTGTAATATATGACGGCATATTCCGTAAGTGATGAAGATGGACAATTCGA
>JAVFHJ010000013.1:1850424-1960909 GCA_037158775.1 Hetaerina titia | reverse complement strand
TCACCTTTTATGTGTTTTCCTATCCCCTTTCCTTATACCTATTTCTGTTTGAATGAATATATATATATATATAGGAATATATATATATATATATATATATATATATATATATATATATATATATATATATATATATATATATCGATGATGCGGAAGTACTCACGAGAGCAATATAACTTTTGGACGGCACATCTACAGTGTGAGTGTCCTTTTATGTGTTATCTGTTTTATTCTATATATATATATGTATATGTGTGTATATATATATATATATATATATATATATATATATATATATATATATATATATATATATATATATATATATATATATATATATATATATATATATATATATATATATATATATATATATAAATTCACTGATAGTCACAGCAAACACAGAAACCAAAACACACAAAAGAGGGACTCACTGGTTCTCGAATTTTCGGTGGTCTAACCACCTTTCTCAAGAGGAATTAGGAACAGTTGTTTCAAATTATAGTATTCAAATTATGGTTTATCAATAAATTTATCAATAATTATGTAAAAAGATCCAATTAAGTTAGTTTGTATGAAGAGAAACTCCCTTTTTTTCATTCTAGTGCCACGCTATGTAAGTTTGGGGTATTTAAAAAATTTAACCCCGAGTAGACTTAGGAAATCGAGGAAAAACGAAAAATGCTGAGCTCGTAAAAAACACTTCTCTGACCGTAGAGCGGCTGCCATTGGACAATGTAAACAATGAACAGGGCTGAAAATTTTATCATACTTAAGGGGCAGGCATACCAACATAATAATTGCAAAATATTGAAAATAGGACTCTCCAAAACCAGGAAAGATGTAAAAAGTCCCGTTATTTTCTGAATCACACCATGTACCTCTCATAAATTGCGTGGCTGTGGGATTATGTGCGTTGGCTGTTATTCTAGCAAGCGCCCTTCTCCTCTGTTGTCTGGTACGCAGGTGTACATCAAGACGGAGCCGGTAGATTGTCAGGCGATACCTCTTGGTGCCAGGAGTGACGTGGAGGAGGTGATTGTCCCAGAGGTTTGGTGCAGGGATGCACCAGTCGAGGGCACAAGCCAGACCAGCACCACAACCTCCTCCCAACTGCCATCGACCACCGGTGACAGGGTAACATATCGCCCAAACCAATAGAGTCCGTAATTGTGCACAATTCATGTTGCAATTTAATTAAAAAATAATTGTTGAGGACAGGAGTTGATGATAGGAATTGGAGCTACAAGAACTTAACGGCTCCATCAACGTTTTCATCCGTTAGAATCCCTGATAATCGGAAGTCGACATCTTGATATTGGTAATTCATTTGTGGGAGTCTCATCTGAGATGGTTGGCTGAAAACTGATGCAAATACATGCCTATAGAACACAAACAAATGACATTCAGACTCACTCTTGATGGCACGTGGAAGAAACATTCCCATCCCAAAATGCCTGCGCAGGTTTGAGGTCTTTATGTTAATCCAGTGTACATTGACAAGTGGAATTATGGAGAGGTGTTTGTCACAGACACAAAGTCCACAATGAAAACAGCTGAAAGTTTTATATCATACCTCAGGGGCATGCATACCAACATTATAATAGAAAAAAGTTTGACAATCGGACTCTCCAAATCCGCAAAATGAAAAAATCCCCGTTAATATTTGAACACACTTCGTATACGTATCCTAAGTGGCTTGTTGGTTCGATTAAAGGGAAAGGAATCAGATTAACAGCATCAATTCACATCTGCAGATGAAACTTTGACCCAGCGCTGCGATCCCCGAGGTGATAGGACGATCAAAAACAACTGAATGTTCAAAGGAGTGAGCTGGGCGAAGAGAGAGAGAAGAAGAGGGTCGTACACGACGGAAAGGTGATGGCGACTGTTTCTTAGGTTCCACAGGGTCCATGCAATAACTATCGAGACTGGTTCCAAAAATCAAAATTTATTATACTTATCGATACAATTACTCAATAATCTTCAAAATACATTCCTCCTGCATCGGTACACTTAGTTTGGTACGTCTACCACTCGTCAAAAGCCCACTGGAAGTCGGTTTCCGGAATACTGTTGAGAGTCTCTGAGTCATTGCCGCTTGAACCACCTCGATGGAGTCGAACCAGTATCCTTTGAGCTCCCTTTTCATTCGTGGAAACAAGAGAAGGTCAGGTGGGGCCAGGTCGGGGCTGTAAGGGGGTTTGAGGCAACGTTGCCATGCCGAATTTGGTCAGCAGCGAAATTTCCACCCGCAACAATATCTGTTCCTCACTCAAGACTTTAGGTTCCAGCTTCGCGCACACTTTCCTCATTGGAAGACCCTCTTTTACAATGGTGCAGACGGTTCTGACTGGAGGACCGGTCTCTATACTGATAAGGGCAATGGTTTAACACCTGTCCGAGTCCAAAACCTTTTCCACTTTTGCCAACTGAGCATCGGTTCGAGCGGGAGTCCAATGTGATGTTCGTCTTCGACGAGCTCACGGCCTTCCTTAAACATTTTGGGCCACTCAAAATCTCTAATGTGGCTTAAGGCATCATCTCCATAAGCCTACAGGGTTCGTCCGGAAAATAAGTGTAATAAGCTCATTGTCTTTTTTGACAAAAGGGGAGTCGTCCACTACGAATTTGTACCTGAACGACAAACTGTAAATGCTACATTTTACGTCCAAGTGCTCGACAGGCTTCGAAAACGAGTCGCCCGCATCCGGCCAGCGATCAAAAACATCTGGCGGCTGCATCACGTCAATGCGCCGTCTCACACCGCGCTTGTCGTGTCGGACTTCTTGGCCAAGCACGGCGTGGCAACGCTGCCGCACCCGCCCTACAGCCACCGGACTTCTTTCTGTTCCCGAAGATAAAGAGGAGTTTGAAAGGATCGCGATACGGGACTTTGGACGCCGTCAAAAAGAGGCCGAGACGACGTGTCTTCGAGAGGTTCCCGATGATGCCTTCACGGGAGCATTCCAGGAATGGGAACGCCGCTGGAACAAGTGTATCGACTCACAAGGGTCCTATTTTGAGGAATATTAGCTTAAGATATGTAAAAGTGTAATAAATTTTTTTTCCTGAGCTCAGTACACTTACTTTCCGGACGAACCCTGTATCTGTTCCTGAGAGACTTATTTCCTCTTTCCTAACCTCAAAGGACAGGGATAAGCATCAAACAAGGAAGTTACGTCATGCGTAAAAGTCTATTTTGCGCAGAGAAGGACTTCTGCCACTCTCTGGAAGGGTTCTAATGAAGTTGAAAGAGATCATTTGAGCTGGAACCTTACCTGCTCCTGTCACTGTTGTTCCGTCTGCTTCCCGATGTCTCCATGGGCACGCAAGGGCCCACAGGACCCGACCCATCACCCGACGAAATGACTGCAACAATAATAACAGCAATAAACAGTTGAAAGAGCAACCTTAAAGTCAGGAAAAATAGCTTAAATTTTGATACGAAATAGTTACACTCCGTAAGTCATGACAGTTATAATTGTGGTGCAAATGTTGATGTAATGATATAAATGACTTTTACAATGATATCAGTAATTGTGAAGCTTATTAAGACAATTGTGACAGTAAACTCAACCAGGATAATTATGCCGACAATGATGGGATGACTGCTTCAAACATTTCAGCAATAATAACATATTATTGATATAATTTTCATAACAATGACAGCAATGGCCAGATGAAACATTAATTACATCAATTACAGCAAATTAAACTGTAATACAACAATGTCAATCAACAATATACTCTCTGGAAAGGGTTTTAATAAAGTTAACCCTAAAAAGGCATCTCTATGCTATTTCTTTTTACCTGTTTGGGGGTCACGGGGGGAAAAAACACCCCAATTTTAAAAGGGCCCATATCTCAGGCCCAGTAGGACTTTGGAGGTTCCACGAGGGCTCATTTTTTTCGTCTTTCGATGAAGAATTAAGGGAGCTAATGAGTTTTAGCAAAAACTTTGGCATGGTCCGGGAAAATCGACCTAGAAGGGCTAAAGAACGTGAAAAAACTAGCAAAAGTGACGTTTTTCATAAAAAATTGCGATATCTCAGTGAGTTTTTGACCAAATTGAGTAAATCAAATGATGTTATAAAAGGGGAGATGCTATTTTTTATGCGTATTACAGTGATTTTGGCCAATTTTCCAAAGAAGGTGTTAATTTTTTGAGGACTCAATTTGCGAAAATAGCTAAAAAAGACCTTGAAAAATCAATTTCATCCGCACATATCGTCATAATCATAAAGACTTTCGTTCAGATTGGTCAAAAATATAATTATTTGGAACGATAAAGTTCAATTATTGAGAAGGAATATCAAATTTATCATTAATCATGTTTAATTAGTCATTCTTGCTCACCTCATGACTGAAAGACAACAGCTCAACGGTCTTGGCACACGAAGACCTGACACTTGAAGCATTCTAAACCGTATTTAATGGTCTATGGCTCGTGGACAATGAACTCATCTTCCAATGTATGCGTGCCCACCACAATTGAAGTCTTGTTGAAGGTGCCTTTAAGCACTGTTAACGTTTCCGAATCATCTCCCGATTTGTCAGGTGGTGACTCCGTTGCAAGTCCGAGGCAAGGGTTTGAAGGTTGTCGATTTGGAGACACTGGTGAGCAAGGGGTTGTTGCGTCGAGTGGTCAAGGGTGAAGGCGGACGGGATGGAAACTCGGTGCAGGGTGGTGCAGGTGAGGGTGCTGCCACCTCTACAGATGAGATGGGAACTTCCTCAACAGCCAAACAGGTTGAGTGGAATATAAAATCTCTTTCCAATAATTTCATGCCAGAAAGGTGTTACACTTCCCAAAGTGTGTCCGTGTGTGTTTGTCTATATATGTGAATGGTGTGATTAAAAAATGACTGGACTGATTTCATAACTATTTGTTTATTTCGACGGATACAGCTTAATCGAACTTGTTGCCCTCAAAGTACATGCCTTGGCTGACGACACACACCTTTTTCAACGTTTCTTCCAGCTCTCGAACCCTGCCTGGTAAGCCATCCTCTTCAGGTCCACCGTACAATTAGTGTTTTAATGTCCGCAATAAAGTCGAATCGGTGCCCTTTCAAGGTTAATTTTAACTTTGGAAACAAAAGAAAGTCTGATGGACTCACATCTGGATCGAGTAGGGTGGCTGTGGGATCACGCAAGTTCTGGTTATGGTGAAAAACTCACGTTACTCAGTCAGTGGGACGAATTTTGATTCAACGTGCATCATGCCCAAAATGTCTGTTGAAATTGTCTGACAGGATCCAAAACTAACGTTCAGTTCCTCAGCTATCTCCTTAACAGTTAATCGGCAATTTGCCCGCACCAAATCGTTCGCCAATTTGACATGGTTGGGGTCTGTCAAAGTGGAAGGCCACCCCATTCGGGAATCTTCATTTGTGGAGGTTCTGCCCAATTTAAAATGACTGTGCCACTCAAAACATTGTCTTCGACTCATCGCTGTGTTAACAAAGGCTTGCTGAATCATTCCAAATGTCTCCGCAAGCACTTTTTCCCAGTTTGAAACCACAAAATGTCACGCAAACACACTCTGTTCCTCTAGCTGCTTCATTGCTGATGTTGCATGCAGCAATGAACAGGTTCACACACGTACTGCTGCTGCTGCGTAATGACTCAACTAAACAAATGCAACACCTCTCGTTTGAGTCATCAGATGTGTCGCTAGATGGCGCACTGTGTCTTGTTTCGATCTGTTAAATGGTTTGCGCAGAATAAAATCAGTCCTATCTTCTTTTGATCTCACATTGTATGTATTTATCTGTGTTTGTGTATAAATATAAACAGAGAAGCATGATAGTTCTGGTATACTTAAACATGGAAACAAATTCAAATGATACTCACTATATGCAGTAATTTTCTAAGTCCAAAGCACCTTCTGGAGAAGGAAGGAACTGAGAATAAGGTTTCAATAGGAGATGGTGATGATTAGAATGTAGACGAAGAAAGGAGAAAGCAGGGAAGGGTTTGGCTGGGGTTTGTGGGATTGATATGGAAGGTTGCGGGAGGGGATGGGATGGAAATAGCCGGAGGGATGGTTAGTATCTGATATTCAACCCTGGGTAAATGAACACATTTAGTAGCCATATATATGCGTACTCTATATACATAGCACATGATGCAATACTTTTTTCGTTTCTTTTGCAAACTGTCTCTCTGTGGTACTGATATCTGTTTGTTTTGCTGATGAACCAGGTGGGCGCTCTGACGTCACCAGCTTGCGGGATTAAGCCTGCGGAAGAGGAGAAAGTGTTGGCTGATGGGAGGACGTCCTCAATCCATGGGCGCACAGGGGTGAAGAAAGTGGTGGCCGTCGCAAGTGCCAGTGGACCAGTCGACATTGTGTTCCCAAAGTGTGGCCCCAACAAGTTCAAGCCGTTAATGGTTCGACCAACATCCCCCCTCCTTCCTGCCTTTGTTGTTTGCCATTAACAAGGGCAGTCCGATAAGTACTTAGCCTCACAGCCCAATGGTGCCACTATCGCAGGAACAATTTACTATCGTGTAGGACATTGTTATAGACGACTATTGTTGAAATTTCAGCCAAATCGGACTCATGGTTTTGTTTTGACCGCAGTGTGGAAGCAGGTGTGTCCGCGGATTCTAGGAAAATGGAAAAAGAGCGATATCAATCCGTGATTTGATTCTTGTGTTTGGAAGGGAAATTGCTCAGCAAAATCAAAGAGTGCTTGGATGCTGTGTACGGTGACTCTTCTCCTTCGATAGCGACCGTCAAGAATTGGTTTAACGAGTCTGAACGTGGTCGCACGTCAGTTTTTGATGAACCACGCCAAAGTGCCCCGAAAACAGCTACCATTAGGGATAACGTGGAAAAAATCCACGATTTCGTATTGTCAGACCACCAATTGAAGGTGTGCGAGATGGCTGAGACAGTAAGCATCTCAAAAGACCGTGTGGTTCATATCCTGCATGAAATTTTGGGCATGAGAAAGCTTACGGCACGATGGGTGCCACGTTTGCTCACTTCGGACAACAAGTGCAACCTTGAGACCACTTCAAAGCAGTGTTTGACGCTGTTTAAGCGCAATCCAAAGGAGTTTCTGCGTCGTTTCGTGACCGTCGACAAAACATGGATCCACTGGTACACACCAAAGACCAAGGAACAGTCTAAACAGTGGACTTCACCTGGCAAACGTGCTCCGAAGAAGGCGAAGACTGTCCTATTGACTGGTAAGGTGATGGCCACCATTTTCTGGGATTCGCAAGGTGTGATCTTCATCGACTACCTAGAGAAGGGCAAAACGATCACAGGGCTCTACTATGCCGCATTATTGGACCGATTCGACGCCAAATTGCAGAAAAAACGGCCCCATTTGGCGAAGAAAAAAGTGCTCTTCCACCATGACAACGCACCGGCTCACACCTCCACCTTCACCACGGCCAAATTGGTCGAATTGGGCTACAAATTGCTGCCCCGCGCACCGTATTCTCCAGATTTGGCCCCGTGCGACTTCTTTCTGTTTCCAAACTTGAAGAAGGCACTCGCTGGGCAAAAATTTGAGTCAAATGAGGAAGTTATCGCCGCCACGGAGGCCTATTTTGCTGACCTCCACAAAACGTATTTTTCAGACGGGTTAAAGAAGTTGGAGCATCGCTGGGTCAAGTGTATCAAGCTGAAAGGAGACTATGTTGAGAAATAAATCGCCACTTTTCCAAAATTTTCATTTTTTCTTTTGTAGGCTAAGTACTTATCGGACTGCGCACGTATGTTTGCAAGCACTGTTGTGGTGCAACATAGAACAATCCATTGAGAGTAAATTAATCAACTGTATGACCTGTGGAAAAGAGAGTTTGAGATCTGTTGACAGTAATTTGTTATAAAAATTGGATTCTTATATTAAAAAGTGAGTTAGACTTCAGAAGAATGCCCTTTTTTTTGATAATTCAATGCCAAGTTTTGGTTATCTAAGTAAACAAAACATATTATTATATTTATTCCATCACTATACTAACCAAAGCTATTTCTAATACTCTGTTTGTTACGTATCTGTATATATACACACACATACAAACACGAAATCATGCCATATGGCAAATAAATATTCACTCGCATAGAAATAGATATACATGGAAAGGGGATAGGAACACACATAAAGGACGAACACAAGAGAGGTGGGGAAGGGGGATGTGACCAGATCACAAATGTAAAAATATTTTGTCGACTGGGGCTTGAACACCGGATCTCTCCACTTACCATTGGGCGGATGCTCTAACCACCTGAGCTATCTAGAAAGGGTACTTTCTACAATGAAATCTGCGATCTTATAAAGCACCAAAGTGCTCTGATTCATTGCCCAAGAGATGGCGTTAGGGAGCTGTCACGCCCACCAAAGGAGAAATAGACAAACACAAGAGGAGAATGGACAGTAGGTTAGAGCAAGCATACAACATCATAGAGAAATAGGAACTAGGTTTCGTCGCACGCATAGCCAGAAGAAGAGACGAGCCACATTGGCCAGATACACATTCAAATACGAAATCCCGCCAAACGGCGAGCAACTATTCATTCACATGGAAATAGAGATAAGGAAATGGGATAGGAACACACATAAAGGATGAACACAGGAGAGAGGTAGGGAGGGCCAAATCGATCACAAGTGTAAAATGTATCCTTGACTGGGATTTGAACACCGGATATTATAAAAGTGCCACTGAGCCAATGCTCTAAACACTTGCGCTATCAAGAGCAGCCAAGAGCCCTGATAATTTGGCCAAGAGATGGCATTAGGGAGCTGTTTCACCCACCAAAGGAAAAATAAACAACCCACAAGAATACCTCAGACAAATTTCAAGAAACTCTAACTGTAACTTTAACAGAGTCATTCGCTATGTGTGCATTATAATGCAACCATTTCAGAGACTAAAAATCATTCTCCTTGACCAGGATTCGAACCCGGATCCCTCCATATCCGGCCGAGTGCTTTAACCACTTAAGCTATCGAGACGTCCTCTTACACTCTGAAATTTTGGGGGCTTTAAAGGAACAAGATGTTATGACGAAATACTGTACATACAATGTCACAGGCATTCGTAGTCGTGCGCGACGCGCCACAGTCCACGATGTTAATAAAGCCAATTTCAAACACTTAGGCTGTTCATACCTTGGACAAATTTCAAGAAACTGTAACAGTAACTTTAACGGAGTCACCCGCTATGTGTGCATAATAATGCAACCATTTCAGAGAGTAAAAATCATTCGCCTTGACCGGGATTCGAACCCGGATCCCTCGATATCTGGCCAAGTGCTTTAACCACTTAAGGTAGCGAGAATTGTTGCATTATAATGCTATAATACTACGAATGCCTGTGACATTGTATGTACGGTATTTCATCACAACATCTTGTTCCTTTAAAGCCCCCAAAATTTCAGAGTGTAAGAGGACGTCTCGGTAGCTTAAGTGGTTAAAGCACTTGGCCGGATATCGAGGGATCCGGGTTCGAATCCCGGTCAAGGCGAATGATTTTTACTCTCTGAAATGGTTGCATTATAAACCCACAAGAAGAAAGGACAGTAGTTAAGGCAATCAGACAACTTCATATAAAGGATAAGAACACTGCGTTTCATGGCACGTGTAGGAAGTATTATTACACTTGCAATCTGCTCTCGATTCCACCTACCCCACCTCTTGTGTTCTTCTTTAATTTGTGTTTCTATCCCTTTTCCTTATTTCTATTTTCTTGTGAATGAGTATATGTGTACATATATATGTATATTTGTATCCATATATATATGTTATCATTATGAGGTTACATATATAGTATGTGGAGGAAATGATTAAAGAGGCATTAAGGGAAGAGCTGGAGGTGGCAATGACAGTCGGGAGACAATTGGTAAAATCGATTAGGTTTGCTGATGACCAAGCATTAGTTGCTCAGTCAGCCAAGGGGTTGCAAGCATTGTTGAGTGAATTGGAGGTTCAGTGCGATAAATATGGGATGAGAATCAATATTAGTAAAACAAAGGTTATTGTGGTTTTATCCGAGAAAGAAGGAGGCTTCAGCTAAATATTAAAATAGGCGGGGAAAAAATAGAGCAGGTAGAAGAGTTTACATATCTCGGAAGTGTTTTGGACCAACACGGTCAAAGTGGTAGGGACGTAAGGAGAAGAATTGCGCTAGGCAAGGAGGCTTTCTCAAGGAGGAGGGAGTTGATGACAATGGGGACGTTGAGT
The DNA here is from genome assembly GCA_037158775.1 of Hetaerina titia. Lineage (NCBI taxonomy): Eukaryota > Metazoa > Arthropoda > Insecta > Odonata > Calopterygidae > Hetaerina > Hetaerina titia. The sequence continues at coordinate 1,950,701 of JAVFHJ010000013.1, read as the reverse complement.
AGGGAGAGGTTAAGAAAAGACTCGTAAAAACTCTGATATGGAGCGTAGCTATGTACGGCGTGGAAACGTGGTCGCTGAAGCAGGAGGATAGGAAGCGTAGATTGGAGGCTATTGCAGATATATATGTGGGTGTGTGTTGTGAAGAATGTAAGGAGGATGTGAAATGGACCGAAAGAAGGAATATAAGCAAATGAGGAAGTGTAGTACTCGGGATGGTGATAGGGGAGGAGAGGGGTTTGTTGGGAGAGAAATCCTATTGGAGGCAGATAAAAGAAGCTTGAAGGATGAAGATTGATCAGCAATAGTGGGATGTTGAAGAAGACTGTAATAGAGGGGAGAATGTTAATGGCAGAGGAGGAGTGAGTAGGGATAGGTAAATAGGGGGATAGGGATGCCTTATAGATAAGGGATGAAGGGAGGAAGGAAGTACACACAGAGATATGAAGAGGGACCTTGATGTAGAGAGTAGGTTGCTGGATTGGGTTTTGTTTGGAGTTACAAAATGTCTATTTGATAGTTGTGTCCATCCAAAAACCTACCTTAAACCGGTAGATCACCTTTTATATATATATATATTTTTTATGTGCATACATATATATATATATATATATATATATATTTATTTATTTATTTATTTATATAAAACTTAGACAGCAATACACAGCACGAGAACACATAAAAAGATCACTCACAATAACATCTTGATAATTTCGACGGGCTCGAACTCCGTCTTCTTCGGAAGATAAGATATGACTCTGAGTCATGTCTTATCTTACGAAGAAGACGGAGTTCGAGTCCGTCAAAATTATCAAGATATTATTGTGAGTGTTCTTTTTATGTGTTCTCGTGCTGTGTATTGCTGTCTAAGTTTTATATAAATAAATATATATATATGTGTAAGTAGAATACATGTACGCATGAACGAGATATGTATTCAATTGTTTTCCATGTCTCAACAGTTGACGAGCGCTCCGTTCATCCTCGTCAAGTCTGCTGCCAAACCGCCATTGCAGCCACAAAAACGCAAGCGAAAACGCAATCAAGTCGGTGGGCGTGTGGTGAAAGCATCCGCTCAGTCTCCTACCCCCGCGGTTCATCCGCCGTCGCTCTCCCCTGCATGCCGCGATAAGGATGCCGACAAACTGGGAGTAGTGTCCTACCTGTGCACCACTGTCCCGAGCGACCACCGCCCCCACGTGTGCGAGACGTGCGGCAAGTGCTTCCGTCGGGAGCTGCACCTTCGCACCCACCGCTCCACGCACCAGGACGAGCGCCCCTTCTCGTGCGAGGAGTGCGGGAAGACGTTCAAGCTCAAGGTGCGTCTATGGGGCAGGCCTCTGCGCCACATAGCTGGCGCACATCCCAAGGCGTCAGCATAAACAAAACCACACCATTGGCACCTCCACTGCGTTGTAGCTTGCTGTTAATGCGTTCCTATTCAAATTAAACACATGAATTTTGTATGAAAGAGTGTTGCGGAGGATGTTTCTCAATGTAAACGGACTGAATTCGGTTTTATTCCCTCCTTTTGCAAATTCCTCTCAAAATTCAAGACTCCAAAATGGACGAATTCATTTTTGCATGAATTATTGCTCATAGGAAAGGTTTGTTTTTAACCCTAATTGCAAATGTTGCCAGGAATTGGAATTGACAAATCAGGGAGAGTGGATGAGACACTGTTAATTTTCCTTCGTTCATTAATTATTTGAGTCATGTAAAAATTACATTCGTGTACTAAAAAGTGAGTTAGACTTGAGAAGGGTTCACCTTTTTTAAAAAAATTCATTGCCCCAAGTAATGGCATTTAATGAATAAGAACAGCACAATTTTATTTATTTTTACACTTCACTAATGAATGATATTATTACTCTTCAACTTTTCACATATATGTATGTGTGTATGTATATAGATATATATATATACATATACACACACCGACACAAAAACATACAGATACAAAATATTCAACACACAGATGTGAGAACCTACGAGATGGCACATATCTGGGTTCTCCAGTCTTTAAACCCCCTGGGTTAAACCAAGCCCACTGATTTCATCCAATACTGCCTACATATCCCCTCCCCCACCTTGTCCACTTCCTATTGCTCCCTTACCTCTCCTCCCTTCACCCTTCGCCTGCACACGTCCTCTTCACTCTTCCCCGAGAATGCCATTCTGATGACGATGATCGAGCCGTCAAAATGTCAAATACATACTGTGAGTGTCCTTCCTTTGTTTCTGTGTGTCGAATATTTTGTATCGGTGTATTTGCACGTCGCTGGGGAGCATTTCATTTCAATGATATATATATATGTGTATAGATGATATCTTCGAAGTACCACGGAAGTGTTGAATAAAAAACTTTGACAGCAACACACAATATGAGAACACATAAAAGGAACAGACACATCATTTTTTTGATAATTTCGATGGAATTAATCAGATGATTAGTTAGAACTGACTGTTGAACTGGGAGAGGAGAGGTCTGTCAGAGAGAGAGAGAGATGGAAGGGAATGGAGGGAAAAGGGAGAACAGGTGATGGGGGAGTGGTGAAAAAAAGGGTTGTGGAAGGCAAAGTATTCATCAGGGCTCGACAAGTCAAAACCCTGGCTAAGAATTAGACTATACTTGTGCATGAACAAAATATCTTATCATCCCGTATGAAACTATTCTACACCTATCCATTGCAACCCTCCATAATTAGTGAATGACATTGAGACCCGGATGTTGATAGGCTTTGCAAAGCCATATATCTGCCATTTCCATTGTTTTTAATTATATAGGATTATCTGATGGGAGAAGGGATGCTAGAACGGAAACACTGTAACAGTGGTTGAAGGGGGTGTTGTGGTGGGAGGCATCTTTTGCAATGGGGACCCCTGCAGATTGGGAAGAGAGGTGTTTGTTGCTGTCAAAGTTTTTTAATATATGTGTATATACACATAGAGTTTCTTAAATTATTGTTTATTTCCCACCTGTGCCTCTTAACCCTTTATTGTTGTTTCTCTTCCAGGCGATACTCAACACTCACATGATTGTGCACTCGCCCAACCCTCCGCAATATGCGTGCGAGCACTGTGACAAAGTCTTCCCGACCCGTGCACGTCTCAATTACCACCAGGTGACACACTCGTCCGAGAAGAAATTTGAGTGCAGGGTCTGTCGCAAGCGCTACAAGAGGAAGCCGCACCTGGTGGTGCACTTGCGCTCCCACCTCACCAATGACGCCGCTGTTGCGTGCAGCTCTTAACACAACCAGTGTTTATGGGCCTATTGACCATGCTGCGCAAACACACCAGTCGGCTGGGATGATTGTTATGGGTGGGAAGGGGACTGTAATTGTGCAACCACCCACATTAGCGCAACTGTCTTCCACTCTGTCGAGTGTCTCTTCTTGTATTCATGTTGGGGCAAAATGTTGGCATCATGAGTGGGCGTGGTCTGCAGAAGTGATCTCCTGAACAGAATTCCTTTGATTGTCAATGAACAAGCAGTGTGTGTGTGTGTGTGTGTGTGTGTATATAAATAATAAGTATATATATTTATATATATGTATATGTGTGTGTGTATATATGTATATATATATATAAATGTATGTGGTCTGTCCAATGTAAATATGCGAACTGAGTGGCCATAAAAAACTTAATTATTTGGCTTTTTTAAATTCAGTTAGTCTACAAATGGATGGTTTTGTTGTTGTCTCTCCTCTATTCTTCTTCAGAGTACTCTCCATTATTCATTCATAATAATGCTATGCCTTCTTATTATTATTCCATCTTCTTCTTAATGTCCATTCCACTATTGTTTAATGGCAAAGCACCCTTAGATGGAAGTCCTCCTTTAAGCAGCAGCAGTAGTTATATATATATATATAGGCTGTCTTTTTATATAATATTCTATCGTCTCTCGTTTCTTGCTCTATTATTATTATTATTGTGTCTTCCACACATCTAATGTACACCACCCAGTTAGATATATATATATATATATATATATATATATATATATATATATATATATATATATATATATATATGTATGTCCCCAATTATCACATTTAAATGGGAATAGGAGAAAAGTAGTCGCAAAGGGGGTGAGAGGAGATCTATAAGAATATAAGGAGGAGGAATGATGTTGATCAATGGATCAACAAGGTGATTGAATATTATTAAACTGGCGATGAACAATCAATGCCCTCTTAATCAGTGTGCAGGTGCATTGTGTCATTATGGTCCATTGATCCATCCATCCATCATATAATATGTTAAGATAGTGAAATAGCAGTAGTAGTGTGGTTGCACTGTTGATTTTCCATTCTAAATTCAGTTCACTATTCTTCAGATATCATTCTTCGGACAGTTTTAATATGACTACGATCATTGGTAAGAAGGAGGAGGACAAGGGACCATTGCACACACGATCAATGTCGTTGTCAATGTCAACACACAGTTGGTGGATAGAAGGTCTTTTAAAGGCCTTGCGTCATCATCCGTCTTGGCATCTATTGTCTCGTTTGCCATCTTTTTAAGACACTTAAATTCACTTTGAAGACGGATGTATTTTCTTATTCAGAGCATTATCACCGTATAAATAGCTGTCAGTGCATTTCTCAGTAATTTCTCGATAACTTTTACCACCGCACTTCAACAAAATACTATGATATGTTGATTCGTTGCTCCGTGATTTTGTTAATTTCCATTTTCGAAGACAAACAGTATAAATGCAAAGGACAGCAGTAACTAACATAACTGGCACCATATGCACAGCTCGACGATCATCCGCCAAGCACAGACTCAGGCACATTATTGGGTCTCGGGGACAACTAGCGCAGCTATAGTGAGCACCAGTTCCCACGTTGGTTGTACAGACCTGATATATGTGAGCGTGTATATATATGTGTGTGTGTATATACTTGTATATGTGTTTGTTTGGGTATATATGTGTGTATATTTATACATGGAAAATGAAATGTGTACATGATTATTTTTAATCAAAGCATTATGTGATGATGGTAAATAAAATGAGTTATGTTTATTTTTTTGAGGTATTTGAGTTACAGGTTCTTCTGAATAATTAGTTGAGATTAATAACAGATATAAAGAACTGTGTGAGCATTAAGTATTCAGTAAATCCATATGACTAACGACCATTGGTTACTGTTCCAAACATAGAGCATAATTCGTACAGCGTACAATATACATGAACCATGTCCAATCTCCTTGTTTTCTAAGCTTGCGTCAATTCGAAACGCATCATTGAGTCATTGAGACATGCACTAATGTTATTATAAATCCCAGAAATGTTCAATTATGTGGAGAAGTGTATGAAGAAGGCCTGGTGTCTTGCTCAAACATGATCAGGGACCACTTAAGGAACGAGCCGTCTATTTCCACAAAGGTGACTTGGACCATCAGAGGAAACAGTGGCATTATGGTGTGGATGTGTTGTTGAAACGTCAAAGCCTAGAAACAGGAATTAGATAGAGAATCGTCTCCTGTTTCAAACGACTTGCGTACAAGAACAATTAGGACAACTTATGACTTCAATTAACCTCATATTTATTCTGAATCATTAGGTTTGACATGGTCGTCTTTGGTGTAGAAACCTTAGTTTGGTTTTTAAGGAATGAGACCATGGTTCTGCCATGATTCAATGGACGAGACCATCGTATCCTAGTGCAATGGAAGGATGACTGAAAGTATACTACCTTGATCAAAAAGTTCCCGGAATTTATTCAGAAAATTAAAAATACAAGTTTATTCATCTAAATCTATATTATCCCCTTCAAAGTAATCCCCATCGACTGCAACACACTTATGCCAGCGCTTGATCCAATCCTCAAAACATTTTTTATATTCGGTTTTCGGTATGTCCATCAGTGCTTCCTGCGATTTTTCCATTACTTCCTCTCGGCTGCTAAAACGCGTTCCCCGTAATGGTTTTTTAACTCGATTGAACAGAAAGAAGTCACAGGGAGCCAAATCAGGTGAATTCGGTGGCTGTTGGATGGTATTTGTTGCATTTTTCGTCAAAAAATTACGAATAATGATAGCACTGTGCGACGATTTCTGGTCTCTTTCGGCGAATTGCTTCACGCAAACGTCTCATAACGCCCAAATAATACTCTTTGTTTACTGTCTGGCCTTCTGGCAAAAATTCATGATGCACTACACCGTTGTAAACCATGAAAACCGTCAGCATTGCCTTCTTTTTTGACTGAAAACGACGTGGTTTTTTAGGTCTCGGCTCATTTGGTGAACGCCATTCACTTGCCTGATGTCTGGATTGCGTGTCGTACTCGTAAACCCACGTCTCGTCTCCAGTAATGATCCTTTTGATGAATGTGGGATCGGATTCAGCCTCGCAAATCATGTCTTTTGCGACGTCAACACGGTCTCTTTTTTGCATGAAATTGAGGTCTTTTGGCACCAACTTTGCTGCTACACGACGGAAACCCAAATCATTAACCGCAATGTCTTGGGCGGATCCATAGGCAATGTTCAAGTCCTCCGCTATTTCTCTGATGGTTAATTTGCGGTTATTGACCAACATTTCTTTTACTTTATCAATTTTTTCACCGACTTTCGATGTCGATGGTCTGCCACTGCGTTCATCATCTTCGATTGACTCACGACCACTTCTGAACCGCTCGTGCCACTGGTAAACGACCGTTTTTTTTAGAGAATCGTTGCCGAAACACTTTTCCAACATTTCCAACGTCCGAGCGCCACTTAATCCGTTTTTTACGCAAAATTTAATACAAGTTCGTTGTTGCAAATTTAAACCCATTTCTGCAATTGTAAAAAATCGCCAACACACACAGAGATAGATGTACTCTTGGCTACGTAACTTTTGCAAATGTCAAGTTATGACACTAAGATTTAAAGGGAATATCAACAACAGATGTACCAATTTAACAAAAAAAACAGAACTCAAATCGGAACGATGGGAGCGCCACACGGTGGTTATTCGGGGAACTTTTTGTTCAAGGTAGTATATTAGGTTGGTCCAAGAAGAAATCCATTATTATTTTTGCCTCAAATTCAAAACTTCATTCAAGATGTTTCCGATTGTCCGATTTGGGCCAAACACGCACCGTTTTGTCGTTTAATTCATTGCCATTTTAAAAGGTAGCTTCATGATGCCTCTCTCAATGAAGTCTTGGTTCTTATTGGCAAAAAACTATAGTAATCTATTTTCACACAATCTTCTCTTGATCGCAGTTTCTTATCACTCAGGAAGTTTTGCACTGCGAGGAAAAGGTGGTAATCGCTCGGTGCCAGGTCCGGACTATATGGTTGCATTAAAACCTCCCAAATAAGCTCCCGGGGTTTCTGGCGAGTCACCACAGACATGTGTGGCCTTGCGTTGTCCTGATGAAACACAACAACTCCTCTGTTGGCCAACGCTGGCTGTTTCTGGTCAATCGCTAGCTTCAAACGGTCCAGTTGTTGACAGTAGAGATCTGAATTTAGTGTTTGGCCAAACGGAAGCAACTCATATTGAATGATTCCTTTGAAGTCCCACCAAATACACAATATAACCTTCCTGGCCTTTAGTCCTTGTTTGGCCACCGTTTGAGCTGCTTCGCCACGCTTTGACCAAGATCGTTCTCGCACAATATTGTCATATGTGACCCATTTCTCATCCCCAGTCAGCATCCGTTTGAGAAATGGGTCGAGTTCATTAGTTTGGCCAAGGCTTCGCAGATGGAAATTCGATTCATCCTGTTTCTTGGTGTTAATTGGTGTGGCACCCAAACATTGAGCTTCTTTTCGAATCCAGGCTTTGCGCAAATGGTTTTAAACTGTTTTGTGGTCGATCTTTAGCTGGGCGATGCTAAGACTACTAACATGCCGGTGAACTTTGATTATTTCTGTGATTTCATGGACATTTTCGACGACGGGCCTGCCTGTGCGAGTTGCATCTATTAACATCAAAAATGCCTGAACTGGAATTGACGAAACCAAAGTTGCACACGTAATTAGCTGGTACAGTATCATCGGCACCATAGAAACACCAATTTAACAATTCCAGCGTCCTGGCTTGCATTTTTGTCCTTATCAAAGAAAAGCTGTATAAAATATACCGAATTTTCTCTCTGTGGACTTCAATTGTTTAACACCCTGTAACTCACAACTGAATGGAACAAACGAAAAACAGCGAAGGAATTTTTTGTTGTCAAATATCACCTTGGCAACGAGCATAAACTTGAAAATGTTTGATGGATACTTAGCGAGATATCGATGACTTCGGCCATCTACCGAGTAAATAATGGATTTCTTTTCCCCCAGAATAATACGTCACGACATAGCTCTTGCACGACTGTCTGTGTTTGGGGAAGATGCCAAAAATTACCATTTTCGCCACTGATTTCACACAAATGAACACAGCCAGCCACCGCCCCCATGTACGAATGTTAACCTCTAATTTTTCTTAAGCGGATAAAATAATACTTTATAATTCCACACCCTCCCATGGACTACAACCTTGTCGTGGTGGAAGGGCTTGTGTGTTCCGATGACCCCTAGAGCTGTGCTGGCGGGAGTAATAATAATTACTCCTGGAAGGGTCACCCATGCCAGATAGGTCGAAGGTTAGGAGCCAGACGAAAGGTAGTCCACGCAGCGTCTGTTCCTCAGTGAGGCGGCTGCAATGGCGTCTGACCCCAGTGGGGCGGCCATTAAGTGATGGTGTCACGTTAAAAACACTATTGAGGAAGGCAACGGGAAACCACCTCAATTATGATTCCCAAGAATATTATGATGGGCACTATAGATAATATGAGTCCTGGCAACTACGGGACTCGGCCCAAGAGGCCGTGTGTCGTGCCCGGCAGCGGGGGAGGCAAGGCTTCCGCGGTCGTCATCCCACGAAATCCTTGCGGGGGAGAAATAACAGCAGCAGGACAGAAGATGGAGAAGAAGACGAAAGTAGTTAGAATAGGAACATGGAACGTCAGGGCAATGTTGAGGAGAGGCAAATTAGAAAATATTAAGCGAGAGATGGAAAGAGGTAACATAGATGTTTTAGGCCTCTGCGAGGTGAGATGGAAGGATAGCGGGGATTACTGGAGTGACAATTATAGAGTAATATACAGCGGCGGGGACGAGAGCCAACGAGGGGTTGCCGTAATTTTAAATAAAGGGGTAGGAAGAAGCGTGGTCAACATAGAGCAAGCGACAGATAGAATTTTACTCGTAGAGATTAAAGCAGAGCCGACGAACTTGGTCATTATTCAGGTATACATGCCACCGAGCAACCACAAGGAGGAAGAAGTCGATAGGATGTATGATGAGTTAGAGGATATCATCGCGAGTGTTCCTGCAGGGAAACATTTGATAGTGATGGGGGATTGGAATGCGACGGTAGGCGAAGGAAGAGATGGTGGTGAGGTGGGGGACTATGGCTTAGGCACGAGGAATGAACGCGGGGAGAAAGCAATTGAATTCTGCAGGAGACAGGGGTTAGTCATCACTAACACATGGTTTAGACACCACAAAAGGCGTAGGTATACATGGAAAATGCCAGGTGACTCAGAAAGGTATCAGTTAGATTATATTATGGTTAGGCACAGGTTTAGGAACAGTGTGATAAATTCGCACAGTTTCCCAGGAGCGGATGCGGACTCTGACCACAATTTAGTTGTTATGAAATGTAATGTTCGTTTCAAGAAGATAAGGCAAGGGCGGCGGGCTAAAAAATGGAATTTAGAAGCAGTAAATGAATTAACGAGGAAGGAGTATCAGGAGTCTGTAGAGAAAATGATGGATGACGGTAAAGAACTGAGTACTATCGAAGAAAAATGGGAATGTATCAAGAAAGGGATATTGGAAGCCGCTAAAGACACTATAGGAACCGTTAACGGGAAAAGGATAAGGAAACCATGGGTAACGGATGAGATGATTGCAAAGATGGATGAGAGAAGAAGATGGAAAAATGTAAACACAGAGTTAGGCAAAATGAAGTACAAAGAGTTAAACAATAAATTGAGAAGGGCCACAAATAAAGCAAAAGAAGAATGGTGGAAAACGCAATGCGAGGATATGGAAAGTTTACAGAAGAAGGGTGAAATTGGTGCTCTATACAGCAAGGTTAAGTTATTATCGGGAAGTAAGAAGGCAAGATGTGTGCTATCAGTTAAAGATAAATGGGGTAAGATAATAGTTGAACCAGGAAAAATCCAAGAGAGATGGAAGGAATATATAGAAACACTGTATGGTAAAGAACTTAGGCCGACAAGGTTAGACATAGAAAAGGAACATGACGTAGAAGAAGATAGCTTAGGTCCAGGCATACTCGACGATGAAATAGAAAGGGCATTAAAGGAGATGAAAGCAAATAAGGCTGTGGGGCTGGACAATATTCCTGTAGAAATGTTGAAATGGTTAGGGAAAGGTGGGAAGAAGGCCATATATGGACTGATTCGTAGTATCTATGAGGAAGGAATCTGGCCGGAAGATTTTGTGAGATCGGTGTTAGTTCCTATTCCAAAAAAGGCAAAGGCTTCGTCATGTGAGGATTACAGAACAATAAGTTTGATATCCCACGCAGCTAAAGTTATTCTCAGGATCATCAACAAAAGGATAGAGAGTAAGGCAAATGATTACTTAGGGGATGATCAGTTTGGGTTCAGGAAAGGAAGAGGTACGCGTGATGCCATTGCAGTAATGAGATCACTAGTCGAGAGGAATATAGAATACAATCAGGACGTTTTTGCCTGTTTTGTAGATTTCGAAAAAGCGTTTGATAGAGTGAATTGGGAAAAATTAATGCGTGTATTGCAGAAAATAGGAATGGATTGGAGGGACAGGAGACTGATCCGCAACCTGTACATGTCTCAGACTGCTCAGGTGCGAGTGGGGAACGGAGAGTCCGGATGGGCAGTGTTAGGAAGAGGTGTAAGGCAGGGTTGCCCATTGTCACCGGTACTGTTCAACGTATATGTAGAGGAAATGATTAAAGAGGCATGGGAAGAACTGGAGGTAGGAATGAAAGTCGGAGGGGAATTCGTAAAATCGGTTAGGTATGCTGATGACCAAGCATTAGTTGCTCAGTCAGCCAAGGGGTTGCAAGCATTGTTGAGTGAATTGGAGGTTCAGTGCGATAAATATGGGATGAGAATAAATATTAATAAAACAAAGGTTATGCGATTTTCCAGGAAGAAAAAGGCTAAGCTAAATATTAAAATAGGCGGGGAAAAAATAGAGCAGGTAGAACAGTTTACATATCTCGGAAGTGTTTCGGACCAACACGGTCAAAGTGGTAGGGACGTAAGGAGAAGAATTGCGCTAGGCAAGGAGGCTTTCTCAAGGAGGAGGGAGTTGATGACGGGGACGTTGAGTAGGGATGTTAAGAAAAGACTCGTAAAAACTCTGATATGGAGCGTAGCTATGTACGGCGCGGAAACGTGGTCGCTGAAGTAGGAGGATGGACGTAGATTGGAGGCTTTTGAAATGTGGGAATGGAGAAGAATGGAGAAGGTGAAATGGACCGAAAGGAAAACAAATGAGGAAGTACTAGAAATGGTGGGGGAGGAGAGGGGTTTGTTGAGAGAAATCCTATGGAAGCAGATGAAAAATGGATGAAGGGCGTATTGAGCGGTAGTGGAATGTTGAAGAGGGTAATAGAGGGAAGAATGTTGGGCAAACGAGGAAGGGGCAGGAACAGGATAGGGATGTTGGACGGAATGAAGGGAGGAAGGAAGTACACCGAGATGAAGAGGGACCTGATATAGATTAGTTTGCTAGGTGGGGAGTCACAAAATGTTTATTTGACAGTTGGGTCCATCCAAAAACCTACCTTAACCGGTAGATTACCTAAAAAAAAAAAAAATTCCACAGATTTATTTCACAAACACACGACCCGGGTTTCGACGTACAACGTCATCTTCAGGTGAAGATGACGTTGTACGTCGACACCCGGGTCGTGTGTTTGTGAAATAAATCTGTGGAATTACAAAGTATTATTTTATCCGCTTAAGAATGAACCGATTCCATAAAATAATGCCTGAAACCATCGATTAGTCTAATTTTTCAATGTTCTCTATTGCAGTGATGTTTTGCTTTGCGTTCCTGTCTCCTTTCCCTCAGAAAACAATTGTGAGTGTATTTAAATAATTAAGTTAATAAAGGTCAAGCATAATGAATATAAGGAGAGTTTGCACACTTTTCCAAAGATTTATTATAGCGTACGACGTGTTTCAACTCACAGAGTCATTATCGGGTTCAAGACAAAATTAACAGTGAGGAGTCCATATTTATATATTGAGCGATTCCTTCCCCGAGGTTCCTACGCCTTCCTCGTTAAACTCCTGCTATGCAACAACCTGCTACCAACTTTCCATCTCCTTCGAGTAACCTTTCCCCTCACCCCCCCCACGCACCATCCCTTCCCGACCATAACTCAAAATATAAATAAGGACTCCTGTTAATTTTGTCTTGTACCCGATGATGACTCACGTGAGTTGAAACGCCTCGTACGCTATAATATATCTGTGGAAAAGTGTGCAAACTCTCCTTATATTCATCATGAAGAACTTCCACGACCTTAAGCCTGAATCTGTTGATCTTAAAGTTCAAGCAATATGGTGGCTCAACAAATGTCCCGTGCGTGTATAATTTCCTTTTCTCTTTTGCACAAATGTTTCTGTTCAATCGGTTGAAATTCTCAAATGCCAAGAGATTTAAAGAATTGTTATTCAAAGAGTTTGGAAAATTCAAACTCACAAACAGAAAACAAGTAAGGTCATTTATATATATATATATATATATATATATATATATATATATATATATATATATACATTCAAACACGAAATACCGCCATATGGCGAATAAATATTCATTCACATTGACATAGAGATAAGGAAAATGGTAAAGGAACACATATAAAGGACTAACACAAGAGAGGTGGGGATGGCGGATGTGAGCAGATCACGAATGCAAAATGTGAATGAATATTTATTCGCCATATGGCGGTATTTTGTGTTTGAATGTGTATTTGGCCAATGTGGCTCGTCTCTTCTTCTGGCTATGCGTGCCATGAAACGCACCGTTCCTATCCTGTATGATGTTGGATGCTTGCTAACCTACTGTCCATTCTCCTCTTGTTTTTGTCAATTTCTCCTTTTGTGGGTGTAACAGCTCCCTAACGCCATCTTCTGTTTAATGATTCAGAGCACTTTGGCGCTTTATAAGATCGCAGATTTTAGTGTGAAAGTACGCTCCCTCGATAGCTCAGGTGGTTAAAGCATCCGCCTGGCAAGTGGAGAGATCCGGTGTTCAAGTCCCGGTTGAGGAAGATATTTTTGCATTCGTGATCTGCTCACATCCGCCATCCCCACCTCTCTTGTGTTAGTCCTTTATATGTGTTCCTTTACCATTTTCCTTATATATATGTACATATATTATATAAATATATATATATATGTCAATAAAACAAAGGTTATTGTGGTTTAATCCAAGAAAGAAAAAGGCTAAGCTAAACATTAAAATGGGATAGGGGAAAGAATAGAGCAGGTAGAACAGTTTACATATCTCGGAAGTGTTTTGGACCAATACGGTCAAAGTAGTATTGGGGACGTAAGGAGAAGAATTGTGCTATTAGGTTAAAGAGGCTTTCACACAATAAGGAGGAGGGAGTTGATGATGATGGGGACGTTAAGTAGGGAGAGGTTAAGACAAGACTTGTAAGAAAACTTAGATATGGAGTGTAGTTATGTGTGGCTATGGAAACGTGGTCGCTGAAGCAGGAGGATAGGAAGCGTAGATTGGAGGCTATTGCAGATATATAAGTGGGTGTGTGTTGTGAAGAATGTAAGGAGGATGTGAAATGGACCGAAAGAAGGAATATTACAAATGAGGAAGTGTAGTACTGGGGATGGTGATAGGGGAGGAGAGGGGTTTGCTGGGAGAAATCCTATTGGAGGCAGATAGGAAATGGATGAAGGGCGTGTTGATTGGCAATAGTAGTGGGATATTTGAAGAAGACTGTAATAGGGGGAGAATGTTAATGGGAGAGGAGATGTGAGTAGGGATAGGTAAATAGGGGGATAGGGATATTTTATAGATAGGGGATGAAGGAAGAAGTAGACAGAGATGAAGAGGGACCTGATGTAGAGAGTAGGTTGCTGGATTGGGTTTTATTAGATGAGAGAATTTTTTCAAGAAATTTAGAAGAGAGAATTCAAGAAATTTATTTGATAGTTGTGCCCATCCATAAACCTACCTTAACCGGTAGATTACTTATTAATATACTATGTTTAGAGGCTTAAATCGGTTATTTACTCACAGATAGTGATAGTAAGCAATTAAGTCACTATGGAAACGCCATTCTTTTGTTTTTATAAAGTTGGCATCTGTTAACAACATAATCACTGCATAAAATCAGCAATTTCATAAAACAAACTTAATTTTTTGCGTGATATTGATGCTGAGTTAATTGCCTAAAAGAGGCCATGTGTGGGAAGCTCTGCTTTTCTGTGTTAATTTTGAAGAAATTGGCTGCCGAAGTGCATTGAATGGCTGTTGAGGTCCTATGGCAACAGTGCTTCATTGAAAACAATGCGCAGATTGGATTGGTTGCTTTAAAGACGGCCATTTTGACCTGAGCGATAAGCAGGGTGAAAATCGGCCCAGGACGGTTGAGGACATTCAATTGCAAATGGCTCTCTCCGATGAAGATGATATGCATTCACATAAACAATGCTTGCTGAGGAATCGAGTGTTGCTCAACCAACCATTTCCATGCGCCTACGTGCCATGGGAAAGGGTCAAAAGTTCAGAACATGGGTGCCACGTGAACTGGACGATAGGCAGATGGAGGGAAGCCAAAACACATTCGATATCTTGCTTGCCAGACAAAGAGGAAAGTCATTCCTGTATCGGATTATCACTGGCGATGAGAAGTGCATATCCATTGCAAATCCTAAACTCAAATAATCGTGGGTTGATCCCCGTCGATTATATTAGTAGACTAGATGGTAGATTACCTTATAATAATTAACAATATGTTTATATAAATATATATATACTTACCAGAGGGTCCGGGTTCGATTCCTGTGCAAGGAACATCTCTGTTTGGGAACCTACTGCCATACACCCAAGCAGAATTTGATCTTCGACCAGGTTGTAGTTGCTCCTGGCATTTAAACCCTGGCCACTGGCACACAACAGGGTATTGAATAGGGAACTGGCCTCCCTTTATAAATACCCTGTTTATAAATGCTTTATATATATACACATCCCTCCCATGGACTACAACCTTGTCGTGGTGGAAGGGCTTGTGTGTTCCGATGACCCCTAGAGCTGTGCTGGCGGGAGTAATAATAATTACTCCTGGAAGGGTCACCCATGCCAGATAGGTCGAAGGTTAGGAGCCAGACGAAAGGTAGTCCAAGCAGCGTCTGTTCCTCATTGAGGCGGCTGCAAAGGCGTCTGACCCCAGTGGGCCGGCTATTAAGTGATGGGGTCGCGTTAAAAACACTATTGAGGAAGGCAACGGGAAACCACCTCAATTATGATTCCCAAGAATATTATGATGGGCACTATAGATAATATGAGTCCTGGCAACTACGGGACTCGGCCCAAGAGGCCGCGTGTCGTGCCCGGCAGCGGGAGAGGCAAGGCTTCCGCGGTTGTCATCCCGCGAAACCCTTGCAGGGAAGAAATAACTGCAGCAGGACAGAAGACTCAGAAGAAGACGAAAGTAGTTAGAATAGGAACCTGGAACGTCAGGACAATGTTGAGGACAGGAAAATTAGAAAATATTAAGCGAGAGATGGAAAGAGGTAATAAAGATGTTTTAGGTCTCTGCGAGGTGAGATGGAAGGATAGCGGGGATTACTGGAGTGACAATTATAGAGTGATATACAGTGGCGGGGACGAGAGCCAACGAGGGGTTGCCGTAATTTTAAATACAGGGGTAGGAAGAAGCGTAATCAACGTAGAGCAAGCAACAGATAGAATTTTACTCGTAGAGATTAAAGCAGAGCCGACGAACTTGGTCATTGTTCAGGTATACATGCCACCGAGCAACCACAAGGAGGAAGAAGTAGATAGGATGTGCGATGAGTTAGAGGATATAATCGCATGCGTTCCTGCAGGGAAACATTTGATAGTGATGGGGGATTGGAATGCAATGGTAGGCGAAGGAAGAGATGGAGGTGAGGTGGGGGACTATGGTTTAGGCACGAGGAATGAACGTGGGAAGAAAGCAATTGAATTCTGCAGGAGACAGGGGTTAGTCATCACTAACACATGGTTTAGACATCACAAAAGGCGTAGGTATACATGGAAAATGCCAGGTGACTCAGAAAGGTATCAGTTAGATTATATTATGGTTAGGCACACGTTTAGGAACAGTGCGATAAATTCGCATTTTCCCAGGAGCGGATGCGGACTCTGACCACAATTTAGTTGTTATAAAATGTAATGTTCGTTTCAAGAAGATAAGGCAAGGGCGGCGGGTTAAAAAATGGAATTTAGAAGCAGTAAATGGATTAACGAGGAAGGAGTATCAGCAGGCTGTAGAGAAAATAATGGATGACGGTAAAGAACTAAGTACTATCGAAGAAAAATGGGAATGTATCAAGAAAGGAATATTGAAAGCTGCTAAAGACACTATAGGAACCGTTAACAGGAAAAGGATAAGGAAACCATGGGTAACGGATGAGATAATTGCAAAGATGGAGGAGAGGAGAAGATGGAAAAATGTAAACACAGAGTTAGGCAAAATGAAGTACAAAGAGTTAAACAATAAATTGAGAAGGGCCACAAATAAAGCAAAAGAAGAATGGTGGAAAACGCAATGCGAGGATATGGAAAGTCTACAGAAGAAGGGTGAAATTGGTGCTCTATACAGCAAGGTTAAGTAATTATCGGGAAGTAAGAAGGCAAGATCTGTGCTAACAGTTAAAGATAAGTGGGGTAAGATAATAGTTGAACCAGGAAAAATCCAAGAGAGATGGAAGGAATATATAGAAACACTGTATGGTAGAGAACTTAGGCCGACAAGGTTAGATATAGAAAAGGAACATGACATAGAAGAAGATAGATTAGGTCAAGACATACTCAACGATGAAATAGAAAGGGCATTAAGGGAGATGAAAGCAAATAAGGCCATGTGGGGGTGGACAACATTCCGGTAGAACTGTTGAAATGTTTAGGAAAATGCGGGAAGAAGGCCCTATATGGACTGATTCGTAGTATCTATGAGGAAGGAATCTGGCCGGAAGATTTTGTGAGATCGGTGTTAGTTTCTATTCCGAAAAAGGCAAAGTCTATATCATGTGAGGATTACAGAACAATAAGTTTGATATTCCACGCAGCTAAAGTTATTCTCAGGATCATCAACAAAAGGATAGAGAGTAAGGCAAATGATTACTTAGGGGATGATCAGTTTGGGTTTATGAAGGAGAGAGGTACGCATGTGATGCCATTGCAGTAATAAGATCAATATATATTAGAGGAATATAGAATACAATCTATATATATATATATTTATTAATGCTTGTTATTTTCACCCTTTTGTGGGGAAGTTTAGGGAAATTTGAACAAGGTTCCTATGTGTTGCGTGCACAAAGGATTCCTCTGGTCAAATGAGCCTCAAAATCGGTCCATTCCAAATGCCCATGCACCACAGAAACTCAACTTTAACCAGCGGACTCCACATATAGCACAATCTTCATAAACGTTACAGACATTCCAACTTCCAATCTTTAAAATCTTTATTACATAAAAATAAGTCATTTCCAGAAATATTTAGATTCCTTCGCGATGTGAGATTTTCGAATGGCAAGGTTCAATTTTTTCTCCTGGGGAAAGCAAGGTAGACGCAAGGTTGCGTTGTTCCCGAAGCCATTTTCAATGGCAGGGAAAAACTGAATTGTATTGCACTCAGCGTTAGGTTAGACTTAAAAAAGCACTGGGGAGGGTATGTGAGCCACAACAAGTCACTTGTCTAAGACAATACAAGTCCCCTGCGCAACAGCTTGCACAGCAACAAAAACAACGCAACGACATGAAGTCTCGGCCGCATTATGTCGACACCGATTGCGTTGATTTGTGCGTGATTTGACTTTTTTTTCTCTCTTTCACGACGTGATTAATGCGGTACAACTTCTGGTATGAGTCATCCGGTACGGTGAAATGAGAGACATGCCGTGTGCCACAATTAAGCACGGCAAATGTTCACTTTCTCCTCTTCTTCACAGGACTGCATTCCGTGGTCTGGTCACACCTCACCAGCCGGACATAGCACGGCTTGAGGTTCATGTCAGGTGCCGCAATGGCCTTGGCACCTGAATGCCTGGATATCCTCCTCCCTACCGTGCTTTTGCCTGCGGAATAATCAATAGAAGACACACACACAAAAAATATATATATATTTTTTTTCACAAATTCAAATATGAAATCCCGCCATACGGCACACAAATATTTATTCAAACATAGAAATAGGTATAAAAGAAATGTTTTTACATTTGTGATCTGCTCAAAATCTGTCTTCCCCACATGCCCGGTGTTCGCCTTTTATGTGTTTTCATATCCCCTTTCCTTATACCTATTTTTATGTTTGAATGAATATATATATATATATTATTTATATTTATCCCGATGATGTAGAAGCTCTGATGAGAGTAATGTAACATTTGGACGTCACAATAAAACACAAAATAAAGCAATTAACATTTAAAAGGGCAAGTTGTAGATTATTTAGGCTTTCTTCAGGTCAGACTGAAAGCTCTTGGAGAGAAATATAACCTGAAAAGGGCCTCGGAGAAGGCTGAAAGCTTAAGTAAACTACAATGTGTCCCTTCAAAAGTTATCTGTTTTATTTGATATATATATATATACATTCAAACACGAAATACCGCCATATGGCGAACAAATATTCATTCACATTGAAATAGAGATAAGGAAAATGGTAAAGGAACACATATAAAGGACTAACACAAGAGAGGTGGGGATGGCGGATGTGAGCAGATCACGAATGCAAAAATATTTTCCTTGACCGGGACTTGAACACCGGATCTCTCCACTTGCCAGGCGGATTCTCTAACCACTTAAGCTATCGAGGAAGGGTACTTATACAGTGATATCTGCGATCTTATAAAGCGCCAAAGTGCTCCGATTCATTGCCCAAGAGATGGCGTTGGGGAGCTGTTACACCCACCAAAGGAGAATATGAAATATATGAGAATATATACATATATATATATAGTCACAGTTATATATTCATATGTTTGAATGTATATAACATACATTCAAACACAAAATCCTGCCATAGGGCAAACATATATCAATTCACACGAATTAATTGATATAAGGGAAGGGGATAGGAACACATAATATAAAGGACAAACACAGGAGTGGAGGGGATGGTGGAATCGAGAGCAGGACAAGTGTAAAGGTATCTCCTAGACTGGGATTTGAACACTGGATCTTCCACTTGCCATTGGGCAGATGCCCTAACCATTGAGCTACCTAGGAATCCAATTCACGCCGTGATTCTGAGACTGATAGAGCAACAAATGCGCCGATTCCTTGGCCAAGAGATGGCATCTGGGGATCTGTTTCACCCGCCAAATGAGAAATAGACAACAGACACAAGAAGAAAGGACAGTAGGTTAGCAAGCATACAGCATCATAGAGGATAGGAACAGAACGGTACATTTCGTGGCACGCATAGCCAGAAGAAAGTACCGAGTCACATTGGTCAAACACACATTTAAACAAGAAAACCCGCAATATGGCCTACAAATATTCTTTCAGACATAGAAATATATATTAGGAAAAGGGATAGGAACACATATAAGGGACGAGCACAGCAAAGGTGGGGAAGGATCACTTTCTTCTGGCTATGCATGCCACAAAATGTGCCAATCCTTTACATGAAGTTGTATGATTGCCAACCTACTGTCCTTTCCTCTTCTTGTGTTGTCAATTTCTCGTTTGGTGGGAGACACAGCTTTCTAATGCCATCTCTTGGCCAAAGAATCGGGGCATTTGGCTAAATTTCAGGCCATAGATTTCAGTGTAAAGTAAGTTTCCTTGATGACTCAATTGGTTAGAGCATCGGCCCAATGACAAGTCACAACATCTGGTGTTTCTGTCCCGGTCGAGGAAATAATTTTACACTTGTGATCTGCTCCCAATTCTGCCTTCCCCAATCTCTCCTGTGTTCATCTTTTATGTGTGTTCCTACCCTCTTTTCCAAATATCTGTTTCCACGTAAATGAATATATATATAAATATAAATAAATAAATAAATATATATATATATATATAAATGCGGGTCGCGGTGGTCAAGTGGGTAGAGCGTTGGACTACTGACCGGAGGGTCCCGGGTTCGATTCCCGGGCAAGGCACTTTGGGCACCTGCAGCTCCACCCAAGCTAGTTGATTTTTCGGGTACCAGGTCTTCCTGGGAAACCATAACCGGCACAGGGAAAGGAACTGGCCCCCCTACCCTGATGTGTGAATATTCACACATGAATATTCACACATCAGGGTAGGGGGGCCAGTACAGTAGTGGTACATGGGTGAGCTCTACCCCATCACCTACTAAACCGACCTTCGGGTTGATTACTGTGTTTATGGCTTTATATATATATATATATATACACATATACATACATACATATATATATACATACATATATATATACATACATACATTCATATATATATATATACACATACACATATACATACATATATATATATATATATACACATAAAAATCATAGAAGACCTTGAAGATGAAGACGAACGCCCTGGACCAACACATCAACGCCCAGCACATCAACAATCGATGAAAACGTGCATTAAAAGTGAAGTAAGAAATGGTTATTAATGACCGATCGCCGAATCACAATTAGAGAGAGGTCGCTATTGATGAATGATGTCGGCATATATCGATTGGATCATTGGATCATGACATCACTTCCAATTTTTTGGGTATGAAACATGGCGTGGCAGCAAAATTCGTTCCAAAATGGCTTTTGCACCACCACGATAAAGCACCAGCTCACACTTGATTGCTTGTTCTTGAATTTTTGGCCAAAAACAATACTGTAACGATGACCCCCAGCCTCCTCCATATTTGCCAGATATGGGACTATGTGGGACTTTTTCCCTATTTCCTATTAATTAAGAGAACCTTAAGAAGGGAGGGCCGTCGTTTTACAGCCGTAGATGACATTAAAAGTGCATCGCTGAAAGAACTAAAGGCTGCTATATATCTCAAAGATCGAGAGTTTGAGAGAAGTGTTTTTCGGGGATTGGAAGAAGCGCTGCCACAAGTGCATAATCTCCAATTGGGGACTACTTTGAAGGTGGACAACATCAATTGTACGAGAATAAATATGAATATTATTGTCCGAAACATTAAAATTCCCGTTAATTTTTTATCATAAGTCGTACATATGTTTACGTCAGGTTAAATTTCGAAATAAATCGAAACTCCTTTCGATATCTACGCCTGCGATACGCGGACGTCTTTCGGGTTGTCTAATCATAGGGATGCGTGGTAGGAATCGTATTTAATGGTGCATTATGAAAATGATTTCATTGTGACGCTACTATCAATGGCTGGGCGGTAAAACCGGTCGGGAATTACGTGGTGGGGGGGCTGCCCTTCAAAAGCGGCCGATCGGCTGTTTGCTCCGAGCCGTCTTGAGCGGTAAGACGTGCCTCCAAGTGAAGAGTGTTTTTTGATTTCCGTGACATGGTAAGGATTCAGTGCTCTTCTCGTTAAAGCTCCTTGAAGCTCAAAACTAGTAAATTAAACTAATCATAAAATAATGAGTAAAATATACTAAATTACTACATTATTACTCAAAAAATTCTTCAAAGAATAAAGAGGATATACAGAAATAAGGAGTCTCCTTAAATATAAATATAATTTATGGGGAGGAATGAAATTATGTGATTATCGGGGTAATTAATGTTTAATATTGATACCTGGGTAATTCTACATATTTAGGAGCCATATGTATGCTCACTCTATTGCTTAGAGTTTCAGTGGAGGGTCTGAGGGTAGGATGGATGCTAAGATGGATACTTTATAGCATTGGTCAAAGGGAGTGTTGTGCTCGGAGGCGTGTTTGAGGATTGGGAGCATACCAATCAGGGAAGAATTATTACATGAGGCTCAATGGTTATTGATTCTAATATTAAGGGGTGTGGTACACTGTCCAATGTAAAAGGCAGGGCAAAGTTGGCACTCGAGTAGGTACACAACATTGCTGGAGGCACATGAGGAGTAGGGAATTGGTGGGAGAGAGTTAAAGAGCAGGTGGGATTCTGGTTTGGAAAACAGGACATGTTTTGCATCTAGGTTTATTGCAGGGTCTGGGAGTGGTTTTGGTACGGGGCGAGGATTTAAGAAGTGGATTGATTGAATTTAGAAGATCTGATGGATTGGCGGGGCGTTTGAAAGTGACAGAGGGGCATTTGGGGGAAAAGGTTGGCGGTGGAATTGTGGTTTTTGAGGATAGGATAGAGGTCCTTTAGGATAGAACGCAGAGATTCTAGGCCTGGGAGATACGTGGTGCAAATTGAAAGAGGGTGGGTTTATGCTGTGGATGAAGGTCTGGGAGGGTAAGCATGTGTTAGGGATTCAGGATAACCTTGTTTGAGGAGGGAATGGTGTAAATTTGAGAGGATGTCACAGTTATACTTCCATGCGTATATTCTAGTTATCTAACCGTTTGCAATGATTTTCTATTGTTATATCGTGCTCGGTATATTATAGTACACAGATCTTATTGTGTGTTAATCGTAGAACTGTAGTTGATGCAATGCAACTTTAATATAGAGGCAAATGTGCGATATAATCCTAAGTTCATCCCAAATATAAGCATCTTTCGAGTGATTTTTCACTAAATTAGTATTTTATTTTCCCACATTTATGTTATTTTCGTTAGTTCGACTGTCAAAGGTGGGTTTTTCCTTTGAATAACTCAACTTTACGACTGTATCCATTGCATTTGATGTCCAACTTAACGAACGCAATCGAAACACGAGCCTCAGAACCGTGTTAATTACTGACTTTTAATAAACAAACCACTTTACTTTTCCACATAAACTTTTTAATGTTTACAACCCAGGTTTCATTATAGCATAACATCATCAGGTAAAAATAAATAAGTCCAACACCATATATATACATATCTCTGGGCGGAGGTGAAGAGGAGGGAGGAAAGAAAGGATTGGTTTAACTATGAAGAGGGGGGCTAAAAGTCTATGGTTTGAGGCGGAGAAGGAGGGTTGGTAATATTGACAAATTAGCAATAATTGGATAATTAGATTAGATAAAAACCAATTAGATAATTAGCAGGCTGGAAGGATATGGTCAATACAATGTTGCAAAAAGCCCACCTGACATCAGATTAGTTGGCTGAGGATTAGGGGAATGATTATTATGAACTGGGAGAACGGCACTTAGTAATTAGTCAGGTGACTCAGTAGCAGGCTGGGAGGAGTCGCTACATTGTTGAAAAAGTCTCAATTGGCTTCAGATGAGCTGCCAGGGGGTGAGGGAGGGAAAAAACAATAATGGGGAATGTGAAGGGTAAAGAAAATCGTTGGTCCAAACATCTTCCCCGTAATTCGTGTGTTGAAGGATTTCCAACTGCTCCAGCGCATCAAGACGGTGGTGGCCTTTCTTCTCAAAGTGTAGAAATTCGGAAAGAGTGAAATCGCTGGTGTGGCCACAATCTCTCAGGTGTTTGGCGAATAGTGACGAGGAGATGTTATTTTTAAAACAAGCTCGGTGTTCCTTTATTCTTGTTTCCAATCTCCTCCCCGTCTGGCCTATGTATATCCGGTTGCAGTCTTTGCAGCGGAGTTTGTATACTCCACTTTTGTGTAGTGGTTCAACGTGGTCTTTCGTGTGGCATAACATGTTGCTTAAATTAGTTTTATTGTAAAAGGCCGGTCTCACTTTTTCCTTTGGGAGGATTCTTTGTACTTTTAATGATAAGTTACCAAGAAAAGGGAATCTCCGCCACTTTGGCTGGTTTTCTGTATATGTGGGTGAACTATATATGGATAACTTTGCTAAACGGGATAGTTTCTTACAGGAAAGGGTATCAATTAAATTAGTAAAGTGGTTTGATTATTAAAAGTCAGTATGAAGATTCTCCACCAAGTTACGCCAGAAACTGTTTTATTTAACCGAGTTAATTATACGACAAATCCATTTATCTGCAAACCACACGATGAAGGAAGAACAGATGAATTAATTTAACAGATGAGGACAACATAAGACTTAATTCGACACATTGACCACAGTGACAAGGAATTGTCCTCCTCACCTAGAGCACTGCTCTGCAGTTTTTCGCCCGCAATCGCAAGGAGGGGTTGTCGATTGCGCAGGGAACGCCTACTGCCCTCGGTGCACAGGGAAGGCCGTTCTATCACGACCCCAGTGGTGCCACCTGGTTCCAAATTGACATTTTTGACGACCACCACCAACTTCTGCATCTCGACCATCAAGATTGTGGACTGCGATGTCGATATTGCACCTTGCGCACCCATCTGCGTGCGCACCAAGGTCCCCTCCTTGGCTGCAAAGCCTTGCGTGAGAGAGAGAACACATGGCATGCACACATCAGTAGCGGGATTATCAATAACATATGTTATTACACCATCTGGAAGTGTACGTTAATTCCAAATCCTGGAACTGGTACTGGATTCAAACGACGCAAGAATAATTGTCAGGTTTTGATTGCGTATGGTTTAAGGATAGGTCAACACTATTTACCCTAAAGTGAGGGCAAAACTTTAAGTGTTATGTCCGATAGTTGAGTCGAAAAACACACCTTTAAACAGCTCACTAACCGCAAATCGATGTCACTGTGATTAGCACATTAACATTACCCCATGAACAATTTTATTTACGTCATTTGCTATTACTAATTTCAGTTTAATAATGAAAAGACAGAAGTTTATGGTTGCACATGGCTTTATTGTTTTCCTAATTATTCTTCACGATAACCAATACACTTCTAAATGTCCTCGAACCAATTTTCGTATCACTTTTACCATCACTCCAATTGAGGTACCTCCAAACAATCATTTTCGAATCCATCAACGACATCTTCAGGCACCAAAAAACGTTGGCCACTCTGTTTTTTCTCGATAAACGGGAATAAAAAGAAGTCATTTGGTGCTAAACCAGGGCTGTGGGGACAACGACCCATCAGTTCGACGTTTAGGCCGCCAGTCAAATAGGTAGTCAGTTGTTTCAGCCGATCTGTGAGAGCTTTCACATTGTCATGATGAAGAATGATCCTTCATTGTTGCTTCTTTTTCCAGAATTTCACCAATCACTTCTGGCAAAAAGATGCCCGGGTACCATTCAGAATTCACGATTCAACGTTGCTCCAACGGCACGGTTACCCAATCTCTGTTTATTCCGAAGAAACAGGCAAACAATCGCTTTGATGTGCTTCGTGCACGAATCACCATTGTCCGATTTGGCTCGTCTTGGAGGACCAAAAAACAGTCGATTGCTGCTTTGTTCCTGGCTCTTACGCATAGATCCAAGACTCGTCACCTGTGGAGATGTTATACACAGCTCTTGACGCACCACAATGGTATTCCTTGAGCATTTCTGTGCACCAATTGACACCAAGAGCATCTTTTGTCAAATTAAGCGAAACGTCCCCAAATGCCCCTCTGTCACCTTCAAACGATCCGTCAACCTATCAGATCTCCTCAAATCCACCAACCCTCTTTCCAAATCCCCTCCCACCCCCAGAATCACACCCACTCCGTGCTTGCGAGCAAGATGCAAAACTTGTCCTACTTTCACCACTCCACCCCTCTCCATCCCACCTTTTAACTCTCTCCCGCCCTTCCCCCACTCCTCATGCACATCTCAGAATGTAATCTATCTTCTGACTTGCAAACTCTGCCCGGCATTTTATATAGGCCAGTGCTCTACACCCCTGAACCTCAGGGTGAACAATTATCGTGCCTCATGTAATCCCTCTTAACCATCTGCGGGTCTTCCCATCCCAAAACATGCCTCCCACCACAACACCCCCTTCAACCACTGTTACAATGTTTCCGTTCTAGCATCCCTTCCCCCATCCGATAACCCTATAAAATTAAAAACAATGGAAATGGCAGATATATGGCTTCGCAAAGCCTATCGACATCCGGGTCTCATCCGGGTCCGGAGAACTTACATTTCAAAATGCCCTTGTACATTCGACAGTATTCCTCCATGCGCTAAAGGTACAGGTCTATGTGAAGTTAAGATAAATTGTGCATTGCATCAAAGTTGACCATTTTAAATGCAAATTTCACATTGCGTAAAGAATTGGAGGATGTAACAGACGACTTATATCCGTGTGCCCTATTCCGTTGCGGCGCAAGACTTACCAGTCCTCGAAATGCCGACACGACCTTGCAGGCAGACGATGGACGTCCGGGAAACGCAACCGCTGTCTCCATGCGCAACGGGCCCAGTTGTCACCTCCAAAGTGCGCATCTCCAGTGAGTTGAAGCGGACGTCCGTCTGGTCGCATTTCTCCAGTCTCACGGAGCATTCCTTTGTTCCGTGCCGTACGGCAGACCTTCTTTCCTTCGAAGCCCTCCGTTGAAGCTCCATGATTCGGTCGTCCCGAATACTGCTCCAAGTCTCTCCACATTCACTGAAACAATGCAAGGGTACGCAAACAAATGAAAATGCAACATCTCCAGCACAGGATTAATATGTATTTTTTTGTCTTAATTGCTGCAATACAGAGAAATTAATTAAAAACTTAGTGATATTATCGAAAGCAAATTCAGTCGAGAGATAATGATAAACAGGGTCGCACCCAAAAGTGGTAAAACTGATTTTCTCTGGCGCGAACGGAGCGGCGGAGGGGGGGTCTGCCTGACAGGGTAAGGTGGAGGGGGCTCTTAGCAACAGACCGATACCAACCTCAGTCACCTGCAGGCTGTCGTTGAGTGAGGACACCGTTTTTAGTGAAGCAATTTTTTTGTCCGCGTCGAAAAACAAAATGAACCTGAATTTAGAGCAACGTTATTCCATGAAGTTTTGTGCGACACTTGGGAAGACGGCAACTGAGACCCTCGATATGATCAAGCAGGCTTGTGGGGACACTGCCTTGAGCCGTTCCACAGTGGCACAAGTTGTTTAAAGAGGGTACGGAGCTTGTTGAAGGCGATCATTGCTCTGGACGGCCGTCGACGGCAAGAACCGACACGACAGAGTGAGTGAGTGGACAGAGTGAGGACACTGCTGAACACAGACCGATGCTTAACCAGTGAAGGAATTGCAGACCAGTTGGGTCTGTCTGCATCCAACGTCCAACGCATTATTTCACAGGATTTGGCCATGCGCAAGGTGTGCACCGAGATGGTGCCGAAAATTCTGAGTGTCCTGGCCAAATATGGCATTGCCACGTTGACGCACCCACTCTATTCTCCCGATCTGGCACCACCGGACTTCTTCTTCTTCCCCCCGATGAAAAGACAGCTCAAGGGACGATGTTTTGACTCGATAAGGCCGTTCAAGAGGTTTCGACGAGGGTTATCAATGGCATCCCCAATGAACATTTCCAGTGGGCGTACGGGGAATGGAAGCAACGTTATACTAAGTGTGTAGAAGCTCAAGGAGCATACTTTGAAGATTATTAAGTCGATGTGAGTATATCGTCAATAAAATTCTTGTAAAAAAATCAGTCCTACCACTTTTGGGTCGACCCTGTACAAGGTCAGGCCAATAAATATGCGAACTGGTGCAATATAGAGGCCATGGACGTGGACTATAGCCCTATAACTCACTATAGCTGCGCTAGTTGCCCCCCAAGACCCAATAATGAGCCTGAGTCTGTGCTTGGCGGATGATCATCGAGCTGTGCGTATGGTAAACAGTTATGTCAGTTACTGCTGTCCTTTGTATTTATACTGTTTGTCGTTGAATATGGAAATTGACGAAATAAACAGAGCAACGAATCAACATATCGTAGTTATTTGGTGAAGTACGGTGGTGAAAGTTATCAATTAATTACTGAGAAATGTACTGACAGCTGTTTATATGGTGATAATGCTCTGAATAAGAAAATACATCCGTCTTCAAAGTGGATTGAGCGTCTTAGAAAGATGGCAAACAAGACAAAAGACACCAAGACGGACGATGATGCAAGGCCTTTAAAAGACCTTCTATCCACCAACTGTGTGTTGACGTTGACAGCAACATTGATCGTGTGTGCAATGGTCCCTTGTCCTCCTTCTTACCAATGATCGTAGTCATATTAAAACTGCCCGAAGAATGATATCTGAAGAATAGTGAACTGAATTTAGCATGGAAAATCAACAATGCAACCACACTCCTGATATTTCACTATCTTAAGATATTTGATTGGATGGAATGGATCCTTGGACAATAATGGCACAATGCACCTGCACACTGATTCAGAGAGCATTGATTGAATTCGTCACCAGTTTAATAATATTCAATCACCTTGCTGATCCTTGATCATCATTCCTCCTCCTCCTTATATTCTTATTATATAGATCTCCTCTTGCCCCCTTTGCGACTACTTTTCTCCCATTCCCATTAAAATGTGATAATTGGGGATTACACACACACACATATATATATATATATATATATATATATATATATATATATATATATATATATATATATATATATATAAGTATCCGTCTTAGCATCCCTCCCACACTCAGACCCTCCACTGAAACTCAAAACATTAGAGCTAGCTTTCATCCGGCTCTTGGATTCCTGGAATCGCCCAGGTATTAATATTAGACATTAATTGCCCCCTTTATGCATATAATTTCATCCCCCTCCGCCCCCAACAACTTCCATATCATCCCCACCTTTTTTAAAATTCCCGTGCCATACAGTACCCCTCCAAACTCCTCACCTCGAATGCCTTCCCCCCTTTTTTCCCCCCTTTTCCCCTCTTTTCCCCTTCTCCTTCCTACCATTGCTTTCGGGCCCTCCTCTGCCTCAGTTCTGTTCCTAATTCCTCTTGAGAAAGGTGGTTGGACCACCGAAAATTCGAGAACCAGTGAGTCCCTCTTTTATATGTTTTAGTTTCTGTGTTTGCTGTGACTACTAGTGAATTAACATTTTATACATATATATATATATATATATATATATATATATATATATATATATATATATATATATCCCTGGGTTTGCGAAACGCAAATAAACACATCATAGAGTGATTGAGACATGCACTAATGTTATTATTAATCCGAGAAATGTTCAACAATGTGGAGAATTGTCTGAAGAAGGCCTGGTGTCTTGCTCAAACATGATCAGGGACCACTTAAGGAAGGAGCCGACTGTTTCCACAAAGGCGACTTGGACCATCAGAGGAAACAGTGGTATTATGGTATGGATATGTTGTTGAAACGTCAAAGCCTAGAAACAGGGATTAGATAGAGAATCGCCTCCTGTTTCCAACGACTTGCGTACAAGAACAATTAGGACAACTTATGACTTCAATTAACCTCATATTTATTCTGAATCATTAGGTTTGACATGGTCGTCTTCGGTGTAGAAACCTTAGTTTGGTTTTTTAGGAATGAGACCACGGTTCTGACATGATTCAATGGACGAGACCATCGTATCCCAGTGCAACGGAAGGACTGAAAGTATAAATTAGGTTGAGGAAGATGAAATCCATTGCTTTTTGCCATATTTTCGTATCATGGTTGCCAGATTGCACCAGTTCAAGCATTCATTGGACTGACTACGTACAATATGTGATCAAAGAAAGTCAGGACTGATTTTATTCAGCGCAAACCGTTCAACGGACCGAAAAAAGACACAGTGTGCCATCTGGCAACACATCTGATGACTAAAACGAGAGGTGTTGCGTTTGGTTAGTTGAGTCATTACCCAGCAGCAGCAGTATGTGTGTGAACCTGTTCATTGCTGCGTGCAACATCAGCAATGAAGCAGCTAGAGGAACAGGGTGTTTGCGTGACATTTTGTTGTTTCAAACTGGGAAAAAGTGCTTGCGGAGACATTTGGAATGATTCAGCAAGCCTTAATTAATGAAGCTACGAGTCGAAGCCAGTGTTTTGAGTGGTACAGCCGTTTTAAATTGGGCAGAACCTCCACAAATGAAGATTCACGAACAAAGGGTGCCCTTCCACTTCGACAGACCCCAGCCATGTCAAATTGGTAAACAATTTGGTGTGTATAAAAAAAATAGTTTCTGGCGTAACTTGGTGGAAAATCTTCACACTGGTGTTTTTAAAAATCAAACCACTTTACACAGAGCATGTTCTATCCCCTTGTCCAAGGAAAACACTCTTAAAGAACTAAAGATCATTAAACAAATTGCAGTCCTCTGCCTACTCACCTGAAACCAAGTAATACTTTTTCAACAATGTAGCGACTCCTCCCAGCCCACTACTGAGAGTCACCTGACTAATTACCAAGTGCCGTAGTTCTCCCCGTTCACAATAATCATTCCCCTAATCCTCTGCCAACTAATCTGAAGTCAGGTGGGCTTTTTGTAACATTGTATTGACCCCTCTCCTCCCAGCCTGCTAATTATCCAATTATCATCGCTAATTTGTCAATATTACCAATTCTCCTTCTCCCCCTCAAACCATAGTAGACTCTTAGCCAGCCCCCCTCTTTCTAGCTCAACCAATCCTTTATTTCCTTCCTGCCTCCTCTTCCCCTCCTTCCAGAGATATATATATATATATATATATATATATATATATATATATATATATATATATATATATATATATATATATATATACTGTGCGTGACTTGTATTTTTACCTGATGATATTATGCTATAACAAAACCTGGGTTGTAAAAATGAAAACGTTTATGTGGAAAAGTAAAGTGGTTTGCTTAGTAAAAACGATTTGGTGTGGGCAAATTGCTGTTGAACTGTTAAGGAGATAGCTGAGGAAGTGAACGTTCGTTTTGGATCCTGTCAGACAATTTCGACAGACATTTTGGGCATGACGCACATCACATCAAAATTCGTCCCACTGACTGATTAACGTGAGTTTTTCGCCAGAACCAGAGCTTCCGTGACCCCACAGCCACACTATTCTCCAGACGTGAGTCCATTAGACTTTCTTTTGTTTCCATAGTTAAAATTAACCTTGAAAGGGCACCGATTCGACTCTATTGCGGACATTAAAACACTAATTGTACGTTGGACCTGAAGAGGATGGCTTACCAGGCAGGGTTCGAGAGCTGAAAGAAACGTTGGAAAAGGTGTGTTTGTCAGCCAAGGCATGTACTTTGAGGGGGACAAGTCCGATTAAGCTGTATCCGTCGATGTAAGTTATAAAATCAGTCCTGTCTTTTATTGATCACACCTTGTATGCTCCTACGCACACTTGGGTGTGGATTCCATGCTTAAAAACCAACAAATTGTTCTTCGAATCACTTAACGACTCACCATGTTCGACATATCTGTTCCTGAGACTTATTTCCTCTTTCCTAATCTCAAAGGACAGAGATAAGCGTCAAACAAGGAAGTTACGTCATGCGTAAAAGTCTATTTTGCGCAGAGAAGGACTTCTGCCACTCTCTCGAAGGGTTCTAATGAATTTAACAGAGATCATTTGAGCTGGAACCTTACCTGCTCCTGTAACTGTTTTTCCGTCTGCTTCCCGATGTCTCCATGGGCACGCAAGGGCCCACAGGACCCGACCCATCACCCGACGAAATGACTGGAACAATAACAACAGGAATAAACAGTTGAAAGAGCAACCTTAAAGTCAGGAAAAATAGCTTTAATTTTGATATGAAATAGTTTCACCCCATAAGTCATGACAGTTATAATTGTGGTGAAAATGTTGATGTAATGATAAAAATGACTATTACAATGATACCAGTAATTGTGAAGCTAATTAAGACAATTGTGACAGTAATCTCAACCAGGATAATTATGCCGACAATGATGGAATGACTGCTTTAAACAATTCAGCAAATATAACATAATTATTGATATAATTGTCACAACAATGACAGCAATGGCCAGATGAAACATTAATCACGTCAATTACAGCAATTAAACTGTAATGCAACAATATTAATCAACAATAATTATGAAGAAAGAGATAGTTTTGATATTTGAAACTGCCATTATGAAATGGCAAACAATTATAATTCCAAGAACACGTCAACCATTATGTACATAATTAATAATCAACAGGAAGAGGGAAGCACTTTACAGGAATAAGAATGTAAATATGGAGCATGCAAACGTTTACCATTAAACAATAAGTATTATTGAAAAATAATGATTTCGATACAACAAAATGTTTCTGGAATCCCAAGTCATTTACTCTAGAAAAGTATATTAAAGTTTCAAACCTTTTACTTATTCCCAAAGTTGTTTTTTGTATCAAAATCAAAACTTATTGTGGCCGGAACGAGGAGAAAAGGCTCACCATTTGAGTCGGGGCAACGCAACGCAAGGGCTGTGCACGCAATGCCCTCGGACTTCCCCTCCAGGTCTCCAGATTGGCTCGTATCTTCCCCAGAACTCGACAGGACACCTCCGTCGTCCTCCGACAACGAAGCCCTCTTCCGTTTAATCTCGCGCTTCCTGCAATACAACAATTGCATAACAGAACAATCCAAACGCTCGCCCATCACTCATACAAACGAAACACTTATTCATAACTTCAAAACATCCCACCCACTGTTGAGATCATTCCCCGACTTGTGCAACTTGTAAACACACTCTTGATATCGCCAGGTTTCCCACAATCCCAAATATTCCCTGACTTTCCCAGTTTACAAAAACAATAAATTCCCTGACTTTTCCAGGTTGTAAACATACAACATTCCCTGATAATTTCAAGGTTTTCCTCAGCCGCAAAAATTTCCTGACTTTTCCAGTAAGTAACTCGATATACTATAATTTCCTGACTTTTCCAGTAAGTAAATTCATAATATTCCCTGACTTTTCCAGTAAGTAACTCCAAATAATTCCCTGACTTTTCCAGGTTGTAAACATACAACATTCCATGATAATTTCAAGGTTTTCCTCAGCCGCGAAAATTCCCTGACTTTTCCAGTAAGTAACTCGATATACTATAATTTCCTGACTTTTCCAGTAAGTAAATTCATAATATTCCCTGATTTATTCAGTAAGTAACTCCATATAATTCCCTGACATTTCCAGTAGGTAAACTCCATATAATTCCCTGACTTTTCCAGGAAGTAAATACAAAATATTCCCTGACTTTTCCAGTAGGTAACTCCATATAATTCCCTGACTTTTCCACCAAGTAACTCCATATAATTCCCTGACTTTTCCACCAAGTAGCTCCATATAATTCCCTGACTTTTCCAGCAAGTGAATGCACAAAATTCCCTGACTTTTCCAGTAGGTAACTCCATATAATTCCCTGACTTTTCCAGTAAGTGAATGCTTAAAATTCTCTGAATTTGCCACTAAAAAAATGCATAAAATTCTGACTTTACCAGTATATAAACAATGGAATTCCCTGATTTCTCCAGGTTACAGACACTAATAATTCCCTGAATTTTCCAGATTATTAAACAAGTAAAATTCCCTCATTTCTCCAGGTTACACATGCATATAATTAGTTGGCATTCCTACATTTTCCCCAGCCCCAAATTTCCCCGACTTTTCCAGTTTACAAACAAGCAATGTTCTCTGACTTCTCCAGGCTATAAATACCAAGGCATATTCATAAAGTGAGGGCCGTTTGCTTATATTTAAATATTGGCGCTTAAGAATGCTGTTTTACTCCTGCAGTGCCATCTACTGATTCATTGAGAAGCTATAGCAGCATTTGTTTTGCGCCAGAAGTCATTTGCTTGCCCGGGCATGCAAACAATAGTGTCTGCGACTAATCGTTGATCCCGCCAGCTGTGAAGTGAATTTTGTCATACTTGATTCTTGTATTTGCAAAATGATTTGTGGGCTGCTATGAGATTCATCGGGAGTTATCATAACTAGTTTATGTACTTACAGTTATGAGCGGAGGAAAGGTTAGACAATGGTGCTGTGATTTTAAAAATGGACGAACAAATGTCCATAAAGACGAAGAGTGAAGTGGTAGGCCCAGTGATATTCCGACCGATGAAATTGTTTCGCAAGTGGAACAAAAACTGCAATGTGATCGTCGATTGACAATTAATGGCCTGGCTGAACAATTTCCTCAACTTGGATGCACTACTGTCTACAATGTTGTCAATGGAAAACCTCGGATACCACAAATTGTGTGCAAGGTGGGTACCAAAAATGCTCATCGACCACCACAAAGAGCAAAGAATGTCCAGTGGACGAGAGTTTTTGGGCCAACAAGATGGAGATGATGAGACCTAGCACCTAGCGTCTAATTCCTCTTCTTGCACTTAAATCAGTGGCTCGGTGGTTAACGTTTCGAAACCGAAGAGGAACTCAAGAATGGCATCGTCAATTGGTTCAACTCCTAGGCAGCGAGCTCTATTCAGAGGAGTTAAAGAACCTGGTGCAGTGGGACTATGAAAAATGCTTAGAAGTGAACAGCGGTTGTATCTGAGAGAAGTGAATTAGGTTTGTAGCTAACTAAAAGTGCCAATTAAATGTGTTTCACACGAGTATACATTTTCCTGTGACCAAACTTTATTTTATGAGCATGCCTCGTAGATTGAACAGAATGGGACCTAAGACTGTGACTTGTGGTACACCTGTGTTGGCGAATGGATTTGAATGTATTGTGGGTGATAGAGAAGCTACGGTTCGATACGGCCCTTACGATTATTACGGTTAGACCAAACGGCCCTGTGCAGCGGTACGAAAAATACTTAGAAGTGAACGGCGATTATATTAGAGACATGAAGTAGGTTTGTAGCTAACTAATAGTGCCAATGAAATGTGTTTCATATGAGTATATTTCTTGTTTGTTAGCAAACTTACATTATGAGCATGCTGCGTACAATTAATTCCTTCATTTTTCACATTTCACACTCACACGCACATTTCCATGAATATACAGGGTTACAAATACGCAATCGTTCCATGACCCCTCTAATAATCTTTGAAACTGAACACAGTCAATCTCCCAATTCCACCCGCCACCATATCCATCAGGATTGTTGTTGTTTTGTGGATTTTGCGCACTGAATACCTGAATTCTTCCTCCAGCAACATCCACTGCCTCTCGTCCAACTGGTCGGTGGCCTTAGACAGCAGGGAATTGCGCATGGTGTCCAGCGCCAATTTATTCGCGGCCCTCTCTTCATCCAGACGCTTGCGCACTGCTTCGAGAGCTTCCAACGCCTCCCTGAAACAATGAAACATTTTCCTGTAGTTCGCGCAACAGACAGATGTCACGCAATATGCAGTGATGTGAAGTCAGAGTACGTTCCGCTCTCACCTCTTCGAAACTGACTTGATGCTTGGTGAACACGACAAAAGTTCAATTGAGATCGTTGCATATTTAATACAATATGCATATGCATACATTATTGTTAGGTAATCTACCGGTTAAGCTAGGTTTTTGGATGGACACAACTACCAAATAAACATTTTGTGACTCCAAACAAAACCCAATCCAGCAACCTACTCTATACATCAGGTCTCTCTTCATATCCCTGTTTGTACTTCCTTCCTCCCTTCATCCCCTATCTATAAGACATCCGTATCCCCTATTCCTATCCCTACTCACTCCTCTTCTGCCATTGACATTCTCTCCCCTCTATTATAGTCATCTTCAACATCATACTGCTGCTCAATAACGCCCTTCATCTTCTATCTTTCATCTGCCTCCAATAGGATTTCTCCCAACAATCCCCTCTCCGCCCCTATCACCATCCCTAATACTACACTTCCTCATTTGCTAATATTCCTTCTTTCGGTCCATTTCACATCCTCCTTACATTCTTCACAACACACCCCCACATGTATCTGCAATAGCCTCCAATCTAAGCTTCCTATCCTCCTCCTTCAGCGAACACATTTCCAAGCCGTATATAACTACGCTCTATATCAAAGAGTTTTTAAGAGTCTTTTCTTAACCTCCCTACTGAACGTCCCTAGTACTTCACCTCCCTCCTCCTTGAGAAAGCTTCCTTGCCTATTAGTGAAACATTTGATAGTAATGGGGGATTGGAATGCGACGGTAGGCAAAGGAAGAGATGTTGGTGAGGTGGGGGACTATGGTTTAGGCACGAGGAATGAACGTGGGGAGAAAGCAATTAAGTTCTGCACGAGACAGGGGTTAGTCATTCCCAACACATCGTTTAGACACCACAGAAGGCGTAGGCATACATGGAAAATGCCAGGTGACTCAGAAAGGTATCAGTTAGATTATATTATGGTTAGGCACAGGTTTAGGAACAGTGTGATAAATTCGCACAGTTTCCCAGGAGTGGATGCGGACTCTGACCACAATTTAGTTGTTATGAAATGTAACGTCCTTTTCAAAAAGATAAGGCAAGGGCGGCAGGTTAGGAAATGGCATTTGGAAGCACTAAATGGATTAACGAGGAAGGAGTATCAGTAGGCTGTAGAGAAAATCTTGGATGATGGTAAAGACATGAGTACTATCGAAGAAAAAGGGAATGTATCAAGCAAGGGATATCGGAAGCAGCAAAAGACACTATAGGAGCCGTTAACGGTAAAAGGATAAGGAAACCATGGGTAACGGATGAGATGATTGCAAAGATGGATGAGAGAAGAAGATGGAAAAATGTAAACACAGAGTTAGGCAAAATGAAGTACAAAGAGTAAAACAATAAATTGAGAAGGGCCACAAATAAAGCAAAAGAAGAATGGTGGAAAACGCAATGCGAGGATATGGAAAGTTTACAGAAGAAGGGTGAAATTGGTGCTCTATACAGCAAGGTTAAGTTATTATCGGGAAGTAAGAAGGCAAGATCTGTGCTAACAGTTAAAGATAAGTGGGGTAAGGTAATAGTTGAACCAGGAAAAATCCAAGAGAGATGGAAGGAATATATAGAAATACTGTATGGCACAGAACTTAGGCCGACAAGATTAGACATAGAAAAGGACATGACGTAGAAGAAGATAGCTTAGGTCCAGGCATACTCGACGATGAAATACACGGTCGCACCCAAAAGTGGTAAAACTGATTTTCTCTGGCACGACCGGAGTGGAGGAGGGGAGTCTGCCTGGCAGGGTAAGGTGGAGGGGGCTCTTAGCCACAGACCGACACCAACCTCAGTTGCCTGCGGGCTGTCGTTGAGTGAGGACACCGTTTTTAGTGAAGCAGTTTCTTTTTCCGCATCGAAAAACAAAATGAATCTGAATTTACAGCATCGTTATTCTGTGAAGTTTTGTGCGAAACTCAGGAAGACGGCAACTGAAACCCTCGATATGATCAAGCAGGCTTATGGGGACACTGCCTTAAGCCGTTCCACAGTGGCACAAGTTGTTTAAAGAGGATAGGGAGCTCGTTGAAGACGACCATCGCTCCGGACGGCCGTTGACGGCAAGAACCGACACGAATGTGGACAGAGTGAGGACACTGATGAGCACAGACCAACGCTTAACCAGTGAAGAAATTGCAGACCAGTTGGGTCTGTCTGCATCCAACGTCCAACGCATTATTTCACAGGATTTGGCCATGCGCAAGGTGTGCGCCAAGATGGTGCCGAAAATTCTGAATGTCGACCAACAGCTCCTGGCCAAATACGGCGTTGCCACGTTGCCGCACCCGCCCTATTCTCCCGATCTGGCACCACCGGACTTCTTCTTCTTCCCCCTGATGAAAAGACAGCTCACGGGACGACGTTTTGACTCGATAAAGGCTGTTCAAGAGGCTTCGACGAGGGTCATCAAAGGCATCCCCAAAGAAAATTTTCAGCGGGCGTATGGGGAATGGGAGCAACGTTATACTAAGTGTGTCTAGTTATACTAAGTTAACTAGCTGTACTAGCAAGTTATACTAAGCTCAAGGAGCATACTTTGAAGATTATTAAGTCGATGTAAGTATATTGTCAATAAAATTCTTGTAAAAAAAATCAGTCCTACCACTTTTGGGTGCCTCCCTGTAGAAAGGGCATTGAAGGAGATGAAAGCAAATAAGGTCGTGGGGGTGGACAACATAGAACTGTTGAAATGTTTCGGAAAATGTGGGAAGAAGGCCATATATGGACTGATTCGTAGTATCTATGTGGATGGAATCTGGACATAGGACTGTGAGATCGGCATAATGCGTCCCCTAATAATTAAGACAATCAATTCTCTGCTTTTTATCTTTAAAAGATTGAGATTTGTCGCTGAAAGAACAGTATTTCTCCAATATTTCACATTTTCTCACCTGTTTTCTCCGCATTACCCTCCATTCCTAGTAAATTTGGGATAGTTAAAGAGCCTATTGCAACCAGACATAACTGAAAGTATTCAGAACATTATTTATACACAATATGCAAATAACAGTCGATCTTCACTTATTCAAGCGTCAGACATACCTTCTCTCACGGTCCAACATCTGCAACCAATAGTCTTGCTCTCGGTTCACTTTGGTACACGGTTCAGGATCCACTTTGGTAAACGGTTCACTGTCTACTTCGGCAGGAGATGGAGGCAATACCGGAGGCGGTTCCTGAGTAGGATTAGCAGGAGGCAGTTGTTCCGGTTCATTGCCTTTGTTCAAAGGTGCCGTCTGATGGCATTCGGTTGCGGTATCGCCTGTAAAAGAAACACAAAGGAATATAAGCATTTCTCCTAATTGAAATTGGTGAAATAAGAGAGAAATGTGGAATCTCAGGGAGGTTGGAGCAATACCCTTTAGAGTATAACTCCCAATTATCCGAATCAATCGGGACCGGAACTCGTTCGGATAATCGAAAATTCGGATAATTGGAGTTTTGTCCAGAGTAAGGGTCTATTCAAAGAAAACTACGTACCAGAAAAATGAGAAAAAGCTGTGAAGTATTAACTGATTTAAAAGAGGTGACATCTTGGGCAGGTTAACTGTACATAAACTGTACGAGTCTGCTGATAATCTCTCTCCACTAAGATCTATTTCACGGACACCATAACATGTATACCAACATAATAAAACAAAAGTTTGACAATCGGACTGTCCAAGCCCGCGAAATGTAAAAATTCTCGTTATGTTTTGAACACACCTCATATTTATTGTTGAACATAGTCACCCAATTAAGGCTAAACACATTTCTCCAAACGTGTAACAAGTTTTTCAATCATTCTGTCAATTGACAAACTCTTCCGACTCTTATCGAATCAATGACTAATTGAATTAACCGCCTTCACCTCTCATCTCAAGAAACTGCGGGAGATGGCGCAACAGTAACTATTAACGGAGTCATCCGCTATGTGTGTATTATAATGCAACAATTTCAGAGAGTAAAAATCATTCGCCTTGACCGGGATTCGAACCCGGATCCCTCGATATCCGGCCGAGTGCTTTGACCAATTAAGCTACCGAGACGTCCTCTTACACTCTGAAATTTTGGGGGCTTTAAAGGAACAAGATGTTATGACGCAATACCGTACATACAATGTCACAGGCATTCGTAGTCGTGCGCGACGCGCCACAGTCCATGAGGTTAAAGCCAATTTCAAACACTTAGGCTGTTCATTTCAAGAAACTGCGGGAGATGGCGCAACAGTAACTATTAACGGAGTCATCCGCTATGTGTGTATTATAATGCAACAATTTCAGAGAGTAAAAATCATTCATTAATAGTTACTGTTGCGCCATCTCCCGCAGTTTCTTGAAATGAACAGCCTAAGTGTTTGAAATTGGCTTTAACCTCGTGGACTGTGGCGCGTCGCGCACGACTACGAATGCCTGTGACATTGTATGTACGGTATTTCGTCATACCGTATTCGTCATTTCGTCATTCGTATTTCGGCCCGACGGTA
This sequence comes from Hetaerina titia, assembly GCA_037158775.1. Lineage (NCBI taxonomy): Eukaryota > Metazoa > Arthropoda > Insecta > Odonata > Calopterygidae > Hetaerina > Hetaerina titia. Next base: position 1,910,820 of record JAVFHJ010000013.1, on the reverse strand, counting down.
TCTCAATTGACTTGCTCAAATTGGGTGGTAGTGTAGTTTCAAATTATATAAATCACTTATTCAATGTTACCTTAAACAATAACGCCCTGCCAAATGATTGGAAGGAGGCATATGTTACGCCAATTTTCAAAGGAGGAGATAAGGCTCAAGTTGATAATTATAGACCAGTAAGCTTGACATCTGTTGTATGCAAGCTGTTAGAAAAGATATTGGCTGATTATCTCTGGGATTTGTGGGAGAGTGAGAATTGGTTGTATAGTCGCCAACACGGTTTTCGAAAAGGGCACTCTTGCGAAACTCAGCTATTAGGGTTCTGCCAAGAAATGCTTGACTCTATGGATGCGGGAATAGAAGTGGATGGTATAATAGTCGATCTGTCAAAAGCTTTTGACAAAGTTGACCACGATCTCTTAGTGCTAAAGATGGGCCAATTGCCACTGCACACTGATGGAAGAGTAATCTCGTGGGTCAAAAATTTCATGGAAGGTCGATCACAAAGGGTCAAATTAGGAGAAGTCTATTCTGAAAAGACAAGGGTAACATCGGGTGTCCCCCAAGGAAGCGTACTTGGCCAGCTCTTGTTTTTAATATACATAAATGATCTCCCAGTAGATATTATTTCTCAGATAAGACTTTTTGCAGACGACTGTATCATTTATAGGAAAATAGAAAATGACAGAGACCGCGACATACTTCAAAGGGACATTAATAAAATGGCGGAGTGTGTGACAAAAAATGGGATGGATATTAATGTTAGCAAATGCAAATCCATCACCTTTAGTAACAAGGTAAATGGAAACAATAGGGAATATAAATTCTCAGAAAATGTCATTCCTAGAAGTGATAGTTGCAAATACTTAGGTGTATATTTAACCAAGGATTTAGGGTGGGGGCTAAATGTGGATTACATTTTTAAGAAAGCTTTGAAAACTCTTCATTGGGTCATGAGAAACCTCAAAGGGAGCGATAAAGCAACTAAGGAGAAGGCGTATCAGACCCTGGTAAGACCAATTTTGGAGTACGCTTCTCTAGTATGGGACCCTTATGAAGAAGGACAAATCAAAAAACTAGAAAAGGTGCAAAGAAAGGCTGCCCAATATGTACTGGGGAAGCATAGGAGGATGGATAGTGTGTCTGACATGCTAAAAACATTGGGCTGGGAACCTTTACAAACTAGAAGGAAAGTAAGCAGACTTTGTGGAATGTTCCGCATTCTGAATGGGGAGAAGGCTTGGGCAGATCTAAGGAAAGAGGCGGGGAACCCGAATTTTATAGGGAGAAATGACCACAATTTTAAGGTAAAATGCCGGGCACAAAGAACGAATAAAAAGAAATTTTCTTTTCTAAATAAAACAATTGTTGATTGGAACAATTTACCTGCAAAAATTTTTAAGCCTTTTCCTAACAGAGTCCAAACTTTTAAGAAAAGATGTAAACAACTTCTGTAATCATTTGATTGATGTGTTGTATAAAATTAAATGTAACAGCTTAATTTTTTTTCTTGTTGATTGGGAAACAAATGTTAATGAAATGGGGATTTTCTTTATTTTATGTACTACAGATTGGTGTTTGGAAATTTCCTTAAAGTGTATTTTTTTTTCTTTTTTCAGACTTATTTTATGTATTATCTTTTGTGATGTTGATTGTATTTCAGAAACCACGCTATTTTTCCAAGGCAAGTTTATTGTAACACTTGGGACTTGTGTGCCACCTGACATTTGTCTATTTGCACATGTAAATTTTAATAATAATAATAATAATAATAATAATAACATCTTGTTCCTTTAAAGCCCCCAAAATTGCAGAGTGTAAGAGGACGTCTCGGGGGCTTAATTGGTTAAAGCACTCGGCCGGATATCGAGGGATCCGGGTTCGAATCCCGGTCAAGGCGAATGATTTTTACTCTCTGAAATTGTTGCATTATAATTCACCTCTCATCATTATCGTCCATTGAGGTGTAATCAGACATGCCAACTTTCAAAAATGAAAAATCGGGAGGACATGCCAACTTTCAAAAATGAAAAATCGGGAGATTTTTAGAAGTGTATCACGAAGTAATCACTTTTAATTACCACAATATTTGCATGGCACCTTAATCCCTTTATGACACTTTGCCAATTTTTAATGAATGTCACACTTTATTAACATGTTAAGCTAAGTACACAATTTGAACAGTTCATCAAGAACGTAAGAAGGAAAAATCGGGAGTCTCCCGCTTAAATCGGGAGTCTCCCGCTTAAATCGGGAGAGTTGGCATGTCTGTGTAATGATTACCCTTTGAGGCGTCTCATTTCAGTTGAGAGGAAACAAATGAAGATCGCAAGGCGTAAAGAGGTCGGGGGAGTTATAAGGAAGGGTGTTGGCATTGGTTCAAGTTTAAGGTTTTCGCAGAGCCTCTCCAGTTACACATGAAGTTTGTGTGGACGAGCATTGTAGTCATGTGATGCAAGATTATTATTGGCACCAGGCTGCCTTTTTAACACAACAAACTCGTCATTGGAAGTGTTTTAGAGCCTGTATATACAGTGAAGAATGTACCATTGCCCCCCATTCCAGAAAATCAGTCGGATAAACTCAGCGAGCATCCCAAAACACAGTCAAAAGACATTTCATCAACAATTATGGCTTTCCCAGGCTCGCAACTACAAAATTTTACCACCCATTGATTTACAATAGACCTATCAACAGCATCATCACCGTAAACAGCCTTTAAACGACCTTATTGTCCAGCATATCTACTTTGCTAGACAATTTAGGATGGAATATTCCCTCTCACACAGCGGCGTTTGCAATATAGATTAAACTTATTGAACACATTTAAAGATGGGCCCTTTTCTGATGACATCAAGGATATAATACGAACCCTTAATAGTATTACAGTCGGAGGGATCACGAATGTAAGACTAGAGAGATAGACTGACAGGTTTAAAATTTGGTCATTTATTTCAAGAACGATAAGAGACCAGAATGCTTGCAGTCCAATCCCCCAGGGGTCAGTTCAACAAACAATAAGTATTAACGTACAGGTTAGGGATTGCGCGTGGTTATATATATATATTTATTTGTTGTTACCGGTTCCCCCCACCTTCCCCCACCTATTTGAATAAACCCCAATCTCTCCCCTCATCTCTTACACTTTCCTCCTGGTGCTACACCCACTGCCACACACCTTTTTTGGTGGCTCGCAGGGGACTTATGTAAATGACGAATCTCAGTTGGGGTCATTTTTCGAGTCTTTACCTTAACATAAATTATTATTATAATTGCAAGATTATAGGCACCAGGCTGCCTTTTTAACACGCCAAACTCCAGCAATACTGGCATAGTAACGACGATTTTCCATAAATTTCACTAGGAATAACCGCCGTTAAAGCATTAATGTAGATGCTGACTGCTTATTTAAACAAATCAAATTACTTCTCGCACATAAGAGTGTTAACATCAGAACACTTTGACCCTTTCCCCGTCCAATCATAAGTACCTTTCGTTAATCTTAAACCCGAATATTTAGGGCACTTCTCCTGGCTCTAGTGAATAATCACGTCTCACGGGACAACTTCAACACTTATTAAACGAGGATCAACAATTAACAGCAACCAATTATTACGCCAATTATTTCCACTCCATGCATCCAATTGCTCTTGAGATTGAAAGGAGTTGTTTACCGGCCGACAGATGATGGTTTCTCATCTCTAAACTCACCATGACTTGGTACGACTTCCGCCGTGGTACAAGGTTTGGTTTCGACTCCCTGGTTTCGATACATGGCACCCCCGGGGGCATCACACCTCACCAGGGGGATGTAGCACTCCTTGAGATTCAAATGTTGGAGTTTACCTGAACAGACAGTTGGAGAAGGAAAGAAGATTTAACAGACGTTCAAAAAAATACATATATAATGTATGTGTACATATATATATAAACCATAAACAGTAATCAACCCGAAGGTCGGTTTAGTAGGTGATGGTAGAGCTCACCCGTGTACTAAGCCCGACGGCGTGTGAATATTCACACATGAGGGTAGGGGGGCCAGTTCCTTTCCCTGTGCCGGTTATGGTTTCCCAGGAAGGTCTGGTACCCAAAAAATCAACTAGCTTGGGTACATATATATATATATAAAACTTAGACAGCAACACACAGCATGAGAACACATAAAAAGAACACAATAATATCTTGATAATTTCGACGGACTTGAATTCCGTCTTCTTCGGAAGATAAAATAGGACTCATATATACATATATATTAACATATATATATTTTACATAAACATATGTATTTATATATATAGAAGTATATATATGCATAAAACAAAGGTTATGCGATTTTCCAGAAAGAAAAAGGCTTCAGCTAAACATTAAAACAGGAGGGGAAAAAGTAGAGCAGGAGAGAACAGTTTAAACGTGTCTCAGAAGTGTTTTGGACCAACACGGTGTCAAAGTGGTATTGGGGACGTAAGGAGAAGAATATCACTATATTAGATTAAAGAGGCTTTCACACAATAAGGAGGAGGGAGTTGATGACGATGGGGAAGTAGAGTAGAGAGAGGTTAAGAAAGGACTTGTAAAAAAACTTTCATATGGAGCATACGGCTAAGGAAACGTGTTCGCTGAAGCAGGAAAGCAGGAGGATAAGAAGCGTAGATTTGGAGGCTATTGCAGATAGATATGTGTGGGTGTGTTGCGAAGAATGTAAGAAGGATGTGGAATGGACCGAAAAAAGGAATATTACAAATGAGGAAGTATAGTGATTAGGGATGGTGATAGGGGAGAAGTTTATTGGGAGAAATCCTATTTGGGGCAGATGAAAGATGGAAGATGAAGGGCGTATTGAGCGGCAGTATGATGTTGAAGATGACTGTAATAGAGGGGAGAGAATGTCAATGGCAAAGGAGGAGTGAGTAGGGTTAGGTTAATAGGGGAATTTTTTTAGGTAATCTACCGGTTAAGGTAGGTTTTTGGATGGACACAACTATCAAATAAACATTTTGTGATTCCCCACCTAGCAAACTAATCTACATCAGGTCCCTCTTCATCTCGGTGTACTTCTTTCCTCCCTTCATCCCGTCCAACAACCCTATCCTGTTCCTACCCTTACCTCGCTTGCCCAACATTCTACCCTCTATTACCCTCTTCAACATTCCACTACCGCTCAATACGCCTTTCATCCATTTTTCCTGCCTCCATAGGATTTCTCTCAACAAACCCCTCTCCTCACCCACCATTTCCAGTACTTCCTCATTTGTTTCCCTTTCGGTCCATTTCACCTTCTCCATTCTTCTCCACACCCACATTTCAAAAGCCTCCAATCTACGTCTACCCTCCTGCTTCAGCGACCACGTTTCCGTGCCGTACATAGCTACGCTCCATATCAGAGTTTTTACGAGTCTTTTCTTAACATCCCTACTCAACGTCCCCGTCATCAACTCCCTCCTCCTTGAGAAAGCCTCCTTGCCTAGCGCAATTCTTCTCCTTACGTCCCTACCACTTTGACCGTATTGGTCCAAAACACTTCCAAGATATGTAAACTGCTCTACCTGCTCTATTCTTTCCCCGCCTATTTTAATATTTAGCTTAGCCTTTTTCTTTCTGGAAAATCGCATAACCTTTGTTTTATTAATATTGATTCTCATCCCATATTTATCGCACTGAACCTCCAATTCACTCAACAATGCTTGCAACCCCTTGGCTGACTGAGCAGCTCATGCTTGGTCATCAGCAAACCTAACCGATTTTACGAATTCCCCTCCGACTTTCATTCCTACTTCCAGTTCTTCCCATGCCTCTTTAATCATTTCCTCTACATATACGTTGAACAGTACCGGTGACAATGGGCAACCCTGCCTTACACCTCTTCCCAACACTGCCCATCCGGACTCTCCGTTCCCCACTCGCACCTGAGCAGTCTGAGACATGTACAGGTTGCGGATCAGTCTCCTGTCCCTCCAATCCATTCCTATTTTCTGGAATACACGCATTAATTTTTCCCAATTCACTCTATCAAATGCTTTTTCGAAATCTACAAAACAGGCAAAAACGTCCTGATTGTATTCTATATTCCTCTCGACTAGTGATCTCATTACTGCAATGGCATAACACGTACCTCTTCCTTTCCTGAACCCAAACTGATCATCCCCTAAGTAATCATCTGCCTTACTCTCTATTCTTTTGTTGATGATCCTGAGAATAACTTTAGCTGCGTGGGATATTAAACTTATTGTTCTGTAATCCTCACATGACGAAGCCTTTGCCTTTTTTGGAATAGGAACTAACACCGATCTCACAAAATCTTCCGGCCAGATTCCTTCCTCATAGATACTACGAATCAGTCCATATATGGCCTTCTTCCCACCTTTCCCTAACCATTTCAACAGTTCTACAGGTATGTTGTCCACCCCCACGGCCTTATTTGCTTTCATCTCCTTTAATGCCCTTTCTATTTCATCGTCGAGTATGCCTGGACCTAAGCTATCTTCTTCTACGTCATGTTCCTTTTCTATGTCTAACCTTGTCGGCCTAAGTTCCTTACCATACAGTGTTTCTATATATTCCTTCCATCTCTCTTGGATTTTTCCTGGTTCAACTATTATCTTACCCCATTTATCTTTAACTGTTAGCACAGATCTTGCCTTCTTACTTCCCGATAATAACTTAACCCTGCTGTATAAAGCACCAATTTCACCCTTCTTCTGTAAACTTTCCATATCCTCGCATTGCGTTTTCCACCATTCTTCTTTTGCTTTATTTGTGGCCCTTCTCAATTTATTGTTTAACTCTTTGTACTTCATTTTGCCTAACTCTGTGTTTACATTTTTCCATCTTCTTCTCTCATCCATCTTTGCAATCATCTCATCCGTTACCCATGGTTTCCTTTAGGGATGTCTTATTGATAGGGGATGAAGGGAGGAAGGAAGTACCCTTAGAGATGAAGAGTCGGGACCTGATGTATAGAGTAGGTTGCTGGATTGGGTTTTGTTTGGAGTCACAAAATGTTTATTTGATAGTTGTGTCTATCCAAAAACCTACCTTAACCGGTAGATTACCTAATAATAATTTTATACATATATAAACACAGTGGCATCTTGGGAAAATATGTTCGAATAAGACTCAAGGGAATAACATTAAAAACATGAAGTTATTCGCCATCAAATGGAACACCAAAACAGCAATACGTGCTCATCTGTACATTTAATTTAACAGCATTCCAGATAACTTGATAAAATAATGTTAAGAAGGCAACGTTCTTTCCTTTTAAAATCTTTAATTGAGATATTAAGTTTAGCTCTCCCTCAATTAACTTTTCAATCACACGATAATTAGTTTCCGTGGGCACTATTTAAGTTCTGTCGAAGCCCATTACTCTGGACGTCCCTCACCATTGTCGAGCAACTGCGTCCGCCTGGGCAGCTTCACCGAGGGCCTTGAGTCCTTTGAGGGACGCACGCCTCCCTTCCCCAAGGCCCCAACGCCGTCCTTAACCCTCTTCAGGACCAGTACACTCATCTTCGGATCCCACGTCCGGTGCCAGCTGTTGAAGGACAGAAGGGCGACGTCAGATCAAAACCAAACAGCCGATTTCAAGCAAAGCAAACAAAGATTGAACAAAGCAAACTTTCTCAAAGAAGTCAGCTTTAAAAAACAGACCGCCATATCTAACGGCTATACCGAACAACTTATTGACTGGATACCGCAGAAGCATAAACAGGAAATGCAACAATTTCAGAGCGTAAAAATCATTCGCATTCACCGGGATTCGAACCCAGGATCCCTCGATGTCCATTCAGGAGTGCTTTAGCCAGTTAAGCTACCGAGGAGTCCTCTTAAACTCTGAATTTTGTGGTCTTTTAAAGGAACAAGATGTTATGACGAAATACCGTACATATACAATGTCACGGGCATGAGGGAGTGTCCGCTGTCTTGGTTGAACACCGAAGACATCTCAGACTGTGCCAGCCTGAGAAGTCGGCCATTGCAGAGCACAGCATCATCTCCGACCACAGCATTCGGTGGGAGGAGACGAGAATCCTCTGCCGAGAGGGGAAATTTTGGGAAAGATTGACAAAGGAAGCAATAGCGATCCTGGCTCGAAAATAAATCCATCGACCGAGATAGCGGATACTCCCTCAGTAACGCTTGGAAACCCATTTTGAGGAATATTGAGGAAAAGAAGAGGCGGAAAGCGTCCGACCAATCAGACGTGACCTGACCTCTTGGCCAAACTATATAAGATGGCCAAAAACTGAATTACAACATGCCCTGAAGACGATGGACGACTCGGCCATCGAAACGTCGGCAAACCTACGAACGTGGACCCCGTGGTGGGAGACCCTAATAATCTTGGAAAACATTATTCTCCGGGAAAGTACCAGATCATTCTTCGTCGATCAAACAGCCCAAGTGTTTCAAATTTGGCTTTTGAACCTCGTGGACTATGGCACGTCGCGAACGACTACGAATGCCTGTGACGTTATAAATGTACCGTATTTCATCACAGCATCTCGTTCTTTTAAAAGAGCCCAAACATTCCAGAGTTTAGGAGGATGCCGTGATAGCTTAACTGTCTTACGCACTCCTGGCCGGACATTGAAGGGATCCGGGTTCAAATCCCGGTCAAGATGAATGATTTTTACGCTCTCAAATTGTCGCATTGTATAATGCACGTTAGCGAATGAATCCGTTAAAAGTTACTGTTGTGGCATCTCCATAGCTGTTTATGGAAATTTAAACAAACAGGAAAGACTAATCAAATCCAGCACCACGCTATCCCAGTCCAACGAAACACTTTACACTTCCCATCTGCCCACAGTCCACCAAAAGGGTTAGAAACCATTTTCAACGAATGCAACTTCAAACCCTCTTTCTCATCCAACAGCAAACTAAGACAATTACTTGGAAACCCCTTAGGATCCCAATAGGACCCCTTCTCAAATCTGGCATATGCAAAATCTCACGTCCACAGTGTAATTCTTCGTACATAGGACAGATCGGGAGAGACCTCATCACCCGTTTCAAAGAGGATGCTGCTTTTTGCAGACTGGGGAACTTTCACGAATCCTCCGTTGCCCAACATGTGTTCTCCGAAGGACTTAACATCACAATTGAACAAGTTTACGATCCCTGCCTTTTTTTGTTCACATTGATTAACGAACATAGCTACGTTCCTTGTATTATTATTAGGTAATCTACCGGTAAGGTAGGTTTTTGGATGGACACAACTATCAAATAAACATTTTGTAATTCCCCACCTAGCAAATTAATCCATCAGGTCCCTCTTCATCTCTGTGTACTTCTTTCCTCCCTTCATCCCGTCCAGCATCCCTATCCTGTTCCTGCCCTTTCCTCGTTTGCCCAACATTCTCCCCTCTATTACCTTCTTCAACATCCCCTATTGCCGCTCAATACACCTTTCATCCATCTTTTAACTGCCTCCATATGATTTCTCTCAACAAACCCCTCTCCTCACCCACCATCTCCACTACTTCCTCATTTGTTTTCCTTTCGGTCCATTTCACCTTCTCCATTCTTCTCCACACCCACATTTCAAAAGCCTCCAATCTACGTCTATCCTCCTGCTTCAGCGAGCACGTTTCCGCGCCGTACATAGCTACGCTCCATATCAGAGTTTTTACGAGTCTTGTCTTAACCTCCCTACTCAACGTCCCCGTCATCAACTCCCTCCTCCTTGAGAAAGCCTCCTTGCCTAGCGCAATTCTTCTCCTTACGTCCCTACCACTTTGACCGTATTGGTCCAAAACACTTCCGAGATATGTAAACTGTTCTACCTGCTCTATTTTTTCCCCACCTATTTTGATGTTTAGCTTAGCCTTTTTCTTTCTTGGATAAAATCGCATAACCTTAGTTTTATTAATATTAATTCTCATCCCATATCTATCGCACTGAACCTCCAATTCACTCAGCAATGCTTGCAACCCCTTGGCTGACTGCGCAACTAATGCTTGGTCATTCAATCAAACCTAACCGATTTTACCAATTCCCCTCCGACTTTCATTCCTACCTCCAGTTTGTTCCTTGTATATTTACACATATTTCAAAGACAAAGCCTTACATTGCAACTCGTACCACCAAGAATCCATCCAAGCTTGTGGACCACAAACAAAGTGTCCTTCAGAAACACTCCTGGTCTGGGCACGTGGAATTATGGAGACGTGTTCTAGTGTGCTTTGTCAATACGAGAGTTAAACAGCGTCAAACTTAAAAAGTGACTCCTACTTTGAGTTTAATCATCGTTTAAGGGCTGTTTATGTTGACGATACTGTCAATAGGTCCCCTGTCAATCGATTGGTAGTTAATTTCGTGGTTGTGAGCCTGGAAAAGCCGTAATAATTGTTGATGAAACACACACAGTGGATGTCCGATCACTGATCAACAGACGATTAAACATCGCTCAAACTCAATGCTAAGATTTGATTCAATTTAATGACCGGCAAATCACTCATCAAAAGCGTAATATCATTGCAAACCATATTCAGAATAATAATCTCCAATGTTTGGAACGTTAAAGGCATTGTTATTCATTGAAGAACAATTAGGGATGCCGTATAAATCTATGGATGAATGGGTACCACGACGTACCACACAGACGAGAACAAACAAAACACTCCTCATTCCCTTACGACCTTCTTGTGCCTTGCGATTCTCATTTGTTTCCTCTCAACTGAAAAGAGACGCCTCAAAGGGTAATCATTACACCTCGATGGACGATGAGGTGAAGGCAGCTAATTCAATAACAGCAGAACGCTGTTTAACTTGGGTTGATATAGCACACTAGAACACGTCTCAATACAAAATGAAAACTTTGTTGCAATTTTCCACTGTTAAATAATAAATTTAACAGTGGAAAATTGCAACAAAGTTTTCATTATGTCTCGATTCCACAATATCACGCCTGATTCTTCACTTTTCGTACGTCTCACTACTTTTGCTTCTGAAAACACACTGGGTGAACGCAACGACCTCAAACCTGCCCAGGCGTGTTGAGGAGGAATGTTCCCTCCACATGCCATTAATAGTGCTTCTGAAAGTCATTTTGTTTATGGTCTACACGCATGTTGTACATTAGTTTTCAGTCTACACTCATGGATTTAAATGCTCAAAGTTTGAGAACAAACAAATTCAGAATCTCGATAATTGAACTGCTTCATACGAATGATCGTCCATTTCCAGAAATCCTTGAAACATGCGGACTCCACACATAGGCACACCTGTGACCCAATATCCCAGAGACTCAGTCACAATAGCTAGAGGACAAATAGATCATTAACAAAAGCACATAAGGGTTTGAGATGTTAATTGAGAACAGGAAAGATATACATGAATTGGAACTATTGTGACAATGTATGCAGAATGGTATCACTGATTTTGAGCCCATGGTATCAATGTTTACAGACCTGTATCAATGAATTTGAACAATATCCGTGGTAACAATTAACTATTTATGAAGAACAACGGAGGGTCATATGACAACAGTGATCCTCTAGCTGAAACAAATATATTTGGAAAATTGCAACAATGATTTGGCAATGTAACAATAACACAATATCAGAGGACAAACAATGTAACGGGGTGGTTACAATCATCCTGTAGCATGGAACAATGATTCTCTTGCAGTAACAATGATTCTTTAGCAGTAACAATGATTCTGTGGCAGTTTCAATGATCCTGCAGCAGTAACAATGATCCTGCAGCAGTAACAATGATTCTGTAGCAGTAACAATGATTCTGTAGCAGTAACAATGATTCTGTAGCAGTACCAATGATCCTGTAAGCACTACCAATGATTCTGTAGCAGTAACAATGATCCCGTAGCACTAACAATGATCCTGTAGCAGTGAAAATGATTCTGTAGCAGTGAAAATGATCCTGTAGCAGTAACAATGATTCTGTAGCAGTAACAATGATTCTATAACAGTAACAATGATCCTGTAGCACTAATGATGATTCTGTAGCAGTACCAATGCCACTTCAACACTGTAACAATCTTTTAAACTGGTATCATGGACATTTGAACCATACCACAATGTGAACAATGGGCACAGGAACAACTGTGAATGAACAGTAGTGACAATGATTTAAGGATGAGATTTGGCGCTGAGCACCACTGTAATACCTACCTCGTTGAATGGCGTTTGCGACGATCCTTCCTTCTGTTATCTTCCATTTCCTCTCTCCCTAACGTCTGGGGTTCGGCATGTGGTCCATTGCTGTCGTTCTCGTCCATGGAAACTCCCCCACCTTCGTCTGCAACCGCAGGCTGGCTATCGGTATTCTCATCATCTTCTAAAAACATGCAATCAGGTAAGTCGACCTCGACGACAATCTCCTCAGCCTCCCCATCAATCAGCGGCATGGTGCCGTGTCCAGCCTCAACCGAGGGGTCAACAGCCGATGCCGAACCCTTCACCGCTCCCTTCCTTCTCAATTTCTTCGCTTTGCCTCTTGAAATCTGTGCCGCATCCGTTGAACCAGTCTTCTCAACCGCACCTGGAGAGAACGAACATCACACCGGTGAAACCAGATGCAATAGAGCAAAGTGATTCCCCTTGAATAAAACCGCGGTAGCATATCATGATGCCAAAGTGAAGAAGAGGAATTATAAATGAACTTAGATATAACAAACTATGATGTGTTGATTCGTTGCTCTGTGAATTCGTCAATTTCCACTTTTGACGACAAAGAGTGTAAATACAAAGGGCAACAAACACTAACATAACTGGCACCGTACGCACAGCTCGACGATCATCCGCCAAGCACAGACTCAGGAATTAGTTCCCCCCGATCTTCTTGCGCCTTGCGATTTTCATTTGTTTCCTCGCAACTGAAGAGAGACGTCTCAAAGGGTAATCATTACATCTCAATGGACGATCATGATTAGATGTGAAGGCGGTTAATTCATTAAATCCTGGATTGGAGAAGAGTCGGTAGAGTTTTTCAGTGACGGAATGATTGAAAAACTTGTAACACGTTTGGAGAAATGTGTTAGCATTAATTGGGTGACTATATTGAAGTTAAACTATATGATTTTGAATCTTAAGAGTTGTACTTTAATGTACATTCTGCCCGATCTCGCCATTTGTTTTTGTTAGTTAAGACTAGAATAGAGAAGTGCCTACAGCATGAAAAACCCAGACATGAAATTTGGCACAGCATGACTTGTAAGAAAAGCGATATGCGTTGAGATTGTGCTATTTTGCCTCAAGAATAACTGCAACCAATTGTTTAAAATGGCACAATAATATTTGATAATGGTACAATAAGGTTTGATAGAATCAGTAATTCTATTGATTGTTTTATTGTACAAGCAAATTTGTATGTAATTGCTATTTTAAGTTAACGTGTAATGTATTTTGCTTAGTGTACGATCAAAAACTCCTGTACGACTTGGTAAACTGAATTGCTATCATAAAATAATATATTTATTCCTTAGACAAGCTATTATCTCCAATTGTACTAAATTCGAGTCCAGCATCACTTTTGTAATTCAATTCTATTTGGTCATCTTATTTGATATTTCTTTCTCTTGCTGTGTAATTGATATGTTAATCACATCAGAATACTTAAAGGGGGATTAAGCATGAGCAGGAACCCCCTTATTAACATGTCGTGCTATAAATATTTTTTTATATATATGCCATTCTTTCTGTATTTGCTTCTGCAATTAAAAATAAGGGAAGGTGTGATTGGAGAAACTCCTTCCTTAAATAACCTTTCCTTATCATTATTGTGCTCGACTTGTATTTTTACTTGACGATGTTATGCTATAACGAAACCTGGGTCGTGAAAACTAAAAAGTTTATGTGGAAAAGCAAAGTGGTTTCATTTTTATGAAATAACGTCAAGAGTTCTACGATATGTTTAATTCCCCCCATTCCACATAATTCCAATCAAGTTTAAGGTCTCGGCTATCTCGTTTTCAACCATCCAGGATACCGCAACGTATGGCATGCTGGGCTTACCTGTCCTCATGGGGGCCTGCCTCAGGTCCTTCTGGGCCTCTGTGAGCACCCTCTGCACCTCCTCCGCCCTGTGGAGACGCTCATCCAAGTATTGCTTCAACAACGACTCGTCCATCACCTTGAAGGAATTCCCGCCGGCCAGAGCCATCTGCAACTTCGAGGACCCTTCCGAGAAGAGAGTGGCACGACATTCCGTCACTACACGGAATCCCCAAACAATCACTCAATTCAACCCTGCACGACAGAAAACCCTTTGGGATGAAATTAACAATTCACGCGGCACGTTCAAAAGAACAACTGTATTGTACAGAAAACACACACAAGATTCTTGTATCGCCAACACCCCACGTTCTTTTGTTGTAATATTAACAAATCCCTGATTTTAGAAAAAGACCATTAAAAAACTTGGGTCCGTTTGAAGGAAGTTCGCCTCCAACGAATTGATTGGAAAGGTAGCCAACATGAATGAAATGAAAACCTTTTCTTAACTCAACCGACCCAAAGAAGTTGATGCCATCTTACAGGTTTTAGAAGCACACTTCATAAACATCACCACCAGCACTAACAGTCCTGAAACTATACAAGGTGTGACCAAAACAAAGACAGGACTGACTTTATAACTCGTTCATTTCGACGAATACAGGTTAATCGAACATGTTGCCCTCAAAGTACATGCCTTGATTGACAACAAACTTTTTCCAACATTTCTTCCAGCTCTTGAACCCTGCCTGGTAACCCGCCTTAGGGATCCTCTTCAGGTCAACCGTACAATTAGTGTTTTAACCCTTCTGCACTCGGGTGCCTTCTTCCTTGATTTCCTTAGTCTACTCGGGATTAATTATTTTAAAATACCCCATATTTACTAAGCGTGGCACTAGAATGAAAAACTGGAGTTTCTCTTCATACAAACTAATTTAACTGGATCTTCTTACATGGAGCTGAAAGGAGGAGATTATTGTGTTGATATATAAATACATTTTTTACCGAAATTGTGTTTTCTTCGTTTGTTCGGGGACTTCTGGGATTACTCTAGTACCAGAGTCATATTATTATTGAAACCCATTACAGGCCATTTATGCAATTCGATCAAATTTGACATTCAAAAAGGTGGCTTTATCTAGAAGAGAAATATGATCATCGAAAAGGAACATGGAACTTCTGGATCTTTTTTCCTGAAATTATGGCAAACGGTTTTCTGACCATGGAAAAAATCGTTTCTCATCTTTTCCAATACTGTCACAGCCTTACTCTTGTACGTCAGCAACGTCAGGGGATTGCAGTAGACCGGGGTATGCGGTACGCAAGCTTCATTTGTGGTTCGAAATTGGGAAATATGTTATTTTCATAGCTAAACATTCAGTTTGTTGGTTGATTTGCATGATTTCTGCTTTAATGCACGAGTAATTGGGAGAAAAAAAGCCATAGCCTTAACCCTTTGTGCAAAGGGTGCCTTTTTCCTGGATTTCCTTAGTCTACTCGGGGTTAACTTTTTTTAAATACACCCAAATTTACTAAGTGTGGCACTACAAGGAAAAACTCGAGTTTATTTTCATACAAACCAATTTAATTGGATCTTTTTACATAATTATTGATAAATTTCTTGATAAACCATAATTTAAACTCTATAACTTTTCATGGTATGGTATTTTTGGAAGCATCACCTAACATGAAGACCTGGTTTACATTCACGTGTCTCACAGATATATAAATATCGTCTCTCTTCTTCCAAATTTGATTTTTCGGTCAGAGCAAACCGCAAAATCTTTATGTTTTTCGTTAAGTTAGAGTTTAAGTTATGGTTTATCAATAGATTTATCAACAATTATGTCAAAAGGTCCAATTAAATTAGTTCGAATGAAGAGAAACTCCAGTTTTTAATTCTAGTGCCACGCTCAGTAAATTTGGGGGAATTTAAAATAATTAATCCCGAGTAGACTAAGGAAATCGAGGAAAGAGGTACCCCTTAGTGCCGAGGGTTAATGTTTAAGAAGACGATCATGAATGATACGCTCGGAGATTATTGAAAGAAGGTACAAAATGGGGATCGGACGGTAGTTTTGAACAAAACTTTTACGGACAGACTTTAATATTGGGGTTATTGGGGTTGGTGCCAATCCAAAACAAACCTTAACCGTTAAATAATTAAACCTAGTCCAAGCTGCCATGGTACAAAATGAATCCAATCCAGGAACTGAAAGATGCAAAGAGGTCTTACCTGTTGCAGTGCCGGCAGGCGGTCCCTGGTGTTTCGATTTCCCAATCACGGCATGGTGATTCAAATTGGCACCCACTCCTGGCTGTGCCACACTTCTCACCTCACCATTGACCGGCTGGATTCCGGGATGACTGCGGTTCTCATTTGAAACATACCACTTGGTTGACACACTTCCAGTGGTATTACAGGCATAGCCTGAGACGCGGTTCGTGCCCGGTTCGAGCACCTGTGAAGTCTGTACCGTATTTTGGGAACTAACACGGTTATCCATGAAATGGTACCCAAACGCACTATGACCTTGGTCAACCGGCACGACCCCAACTCGGTTCACGGTTGATGGATTCGGCACAACAGGCACCAATGGTTCACCCCCAACCCACACGGTATCCGTCCTCAGGGGAGCTGGTTGCTCTCTCCCCAACTGCATTACGGTACCAACCATACTCCAGTTGTTCGGTTCGGCACTATTCTGCATGACTACCGTTTTGGAACCATTCAGCAAGTTCGTGACACCCATATGCCCCTCCTTTGACACTTGTGGACCATACGGTCCGCACGGCATGGGTCCGTGGTTGTACCTAACCGCGGTGGTACCATAGCTGTAGTTGTTGGGAGTATAGGTGTGCTGGGAACTGTTACCGATGACCAGAGGATTTGGCACAGTGCCGGGATTCACGTAAGAATAGCCATACGGCTGCCTCGTATCATTCAGTGCCAAGTTTTCCGCGGTGCCGTTGTTGCCCCAAATGTTGCTGTTAATGGTGCCATGGTGCAGTCCCTGATGGTCATCATAGAGCGCCTGGTGAATTGTCGACTCCAGGACTCCCAAACCATCTTCCATCCTAAGTCCGAGGTCCGCCATGGAATGTGGCACCGGCTGCTGTGAAGTAAAGAATTGTTCCAAATGGTATACGGTGTGCCAAGCGACCAGGGCCCTTGCGTTCCAGTTCAGTTTCGTTTCTGGCCCACTAGGGTGACTTCAAGCCGATCAATTAATCTTTAAAATCAAATCTAATGTCATTAAATAATATTTGGGACGTTTCGAGCGATTTATGAGGGTGGTGAAATAAATGCTCGGAAAATCCGAGAGATGGCGGTCGCAGTATTGAAAATAAATTTTTTCCATCACATAACACTCCTAACTAGTCAACTGCTGAAGTTTCAGCTGTTTCCGTCATTGTGTTTCATTATTGTCATCGATTTAAGTAAACAACTTTAATTTGTCTATAAAAATGGATAGAAATGAGTTTCGAGCAGTGACTAAACACTTGTCTTTGAAAGAGTTGAAGCCGAAAGAAATCAGAGCAGAGTTGGACAAAGTTCATGGCAGATCTCCTCCTGTGTTTGCAACTGTTTACAATTGGGTGGATGAGTTTAAACATGGTCGGGCATCCACAAAGGATTAACGCACATCTGGACGCCCTGTGGAAGTGTCTACCCCCGAAAGGATTGACAAAATCCACAATGGGGATGGCGGATGTGAGCAGATCACGAATGAAAAATATTTTCCTCGACCGGGACTTGAACACCGGATCCCTCCACTTGCCGGGCGGACGCTCCAACCACCTGAGCTATCGAGAAAATGTACTTTACATTGAAATCTGCGATCTTATAAAGCGCCAAAGTGCTCGCATTCATTTCCCCAGGAGATGGCGTTAGGGAGCTATCCCCACCTCTCTTGTGTTTGTCCTTTATGTGTGTTCCTATCCCATTGCCTAATCTCTATTTCAATGTGAATGAATATATATGTATACATATATATTTTTATGTCACCCGCGTGGCCCAACGTTCCACCTCCCCTCCCTCTTTCTCCCCCATTTTCCACTACCCTCCCCTCACTTGCTTTTTAGCATGTATAGTAGACAATAAGAGATGACTGTTACCAGAAGATGGTGTAGTTACATCGAAACCGGTCATATTAATAATAAAATTTTATCTTGTGGAAAATTGCCAATTTTAATTAATCTCTGATCTGAATTGAGTAGCTTAAGGCGTGATGTGGTGAGGTCGAACATAATTAATAATAACACAGGCCTACAAAAAAGAATTTTTTTTTGGTGCCGGGAATCTTTGTGATGATTTTAACTATATTTGTAGAGCTGAATCCAAATATGAAATCCGTTTTTATTTAACAGCACTACTTTTTTAGATATGGCACATCTTACGATTAGTTGTTTTAATATTTGATACATTCTGGAAAATAATTTTCAAAGTTAAATAAATCTATAAGTATACTAATTTATAACCACTCTGCGGTGTTCCTTTTATTTTCAATAAAATGTCAATAAGTTTTATGTATATTTCTAGATTGTAGGCCAATGAGATAATTATTAATATAATATTCCCATATCATCATGTAGAAGATTTTTTTACGTAAGTAACAACATATCTATATCTTAAAAACTATAGCTCATAGGATAAAACTAGTGTCATAATTGGATTCAGCACCGCAATTGTTCTTTAAATCAGCATTAAAAGCTCCGGCACCAAAACCACTGTTGGCCTGTGTTATTAATATAATATTCCCATATCATCATGTAGAAGATTTTTTTACGTAAGTAACAACATATCTATGTCTTGAAAACTATAGCTGATAGGAAAAAACTAGTGTCATAATTGGATTCAGCACCCCAATTGTTCTTTAAATCAACATTAAAAACTCCAGCACCAAAACCACTGTTGGCCTGTGTTATTAATATAATATTCCCATATCATCATGTAGAAGATTTTTTTACGTAAGTAACAACATATCTATGTCTTGAAAACTATAGCTGATAGGAAAAAACTAGTGTCATAATTGGATTCAGCACCCCAATTGTTCTTTAAATCAGCATTAAAAGCTCCGGCACCAAAAACACTGTTGGCCTGTGTTATTAATATAATATTCCCATATCATCATGTAGAAGATTTTTTTACGTAAGTAACAACATATCTATGTCTTGAAAACTATAGCTGATAGGAAAAAACTAGTGTCATAATTGGATTCAGCACCCCAATTGTTCTTTAAATCAGCATTAAAAGCT
Source organism: Hetaerina titia (assembly GCA_037158775.1). Classification (NCBI taxonomy): domain Eukaryota; kingdom Metazoa; phylum Arthropoda; class Insecta; order Odonata; family Calopterygidae; genus Hetaerina; species Hetaerina titia. The sequence continues at coordinate 1,891,612 of JAVFHJ010000013.1, read as the reverse complement.
CCGGCACCAAAAACACTGTTGGCCTGTGTTATTAATATAATATTCCCATATCATCATGTAGAAGATTTGTTTACGTAAGTAACAAAATATCTATGTCTTGAAAACTATAGCTGATAGGAAAAAAACTAGTGTCATAATTGGATTCAGCACCCCAATTGTTCTTTAAATCAGCATTAAAAGCTCCGGCACCAAAAACACTGTTGGCCTGTGTTATTAATATAATATTCCCATATCATCATGTAGAAGATTTTTTTACGTAAGTAACAACATATCTATGTCTTGAAAACTATAGCTGATAGGAAAAAACTAGTGTCATAATTGGATTCAGCACCCCAATTGTTCTTTAAATCAGCATTAAAAGCTCCGGCACCAAAAACACTGTTGGCCTGTGTTATTAATATAATATTCCCATATCATCATGTAGAAGATTTGTTTACGTAAGTAACAAAATATCTATGTCTTGAAAACTATAGCTGATAGGAAAAAACTAGTGTCATAATTGGATTCAGCACCCCAATTGTTCTTTAAATCAACATTAAAAGCTCCGGCACCAAAAACACTGTTGGCCTGTGTTATTAATATAATATTCCCATATCATCATGTAGAAGATTTTTTTACGTAAGTAACAAAATATCTATGTCTTGAAAACTATAGCTGATAGGAAAAAACTAGTGTCATAATTGGATTCAGCACCCCAATTGTTCTTTAAATCAGCATTAAAAACTCCAGCACCAAAACCACTGTTGGCCTGTGTTATTAATATAATATTCCCATACCATCATGTAGAAGATTTTTTTACGTAAGTAACAACATATCTATGTCTTGAAAACTATAGCTGATAGGAAAAAACTAGTGTCATAATTGGATTCAGCACCCCAATTGTTCTTTAAATCAACATTAAAAACTCCAGCACCAAAACCACTGTTGGCCTGTGTTATTAATATAATATTCCCATATCATCATGTAGAAGATTTTTTTACGTAAGTAACAACATATCTATGTCTTGAAAACTATAGCTGATAGGAAAAAACTAGTGTCATAATTGGATTCAGCACCCCAATTGTTCTTTAAATCAGCATTAAAAGCTCCGGCACCAAAAACACTGTTGGCCTGTGTTATTAATATAATATTCCCATATCATCATGTAGAAGATTTGTTTACGTAAGTAACAAAATATCTATGTCTTGAAAACTATAGCTGATAGGAAAAAACTAGTGTCATAATTGGATTCAGCACCCCAATTGTTCTTTAAATCAGCATTAAAAACTCCAGCACCAAAACCACTGTTGGCCTGTGTTATTAATATAATATTCCCATACCATCATGTAGAAGATTTTTTTACGTAAGTAACAACATATCTATGTCTTGAAAACTATAGCTGATAGGAAAAAACTAGTGTCATAATTGGATTCAGCACCCCAATTGTTCTTTAAATCAACATTAAAAACTCCAGCACCAAAACCACTGTTGGCCTGTGTTATTAATATAATATTCCCATATCATCATGTAGAAGATTTTTTTACGTAAGTAACAACATATCTATGTCTTGAAAACTATAGCTGATAGGAAAAAACTAGTGTCATAATTGGATTCAGCACCCCAATTGTTCTTTAAATCAACATTAAAAGCTCCGGCACCAAAAACACTGTTGGCCTGTGTTATTAATATAATATTCCCATATCATCATGTAGAAGATTTTTTTACGTAAGTAACAACATATCTATGTCTTGAAAACTATAGCTGATAGGAAAAAACTAGTGTCATAATTGGATTCAGCACCCCAATTGTTCTTTAAATCAGCATTAAAAACTCCAGCACCAAAACCACTGTTGGCCTGTGTTATTAATATAATATTCCCATACCATCATGTAGAAGATTTTTTTACGTAAGTAACAACATATCTATGTCTTGAAAACTATAGCTGATAGGAAAAAACTAGTGTCATAATTGGATTCAGCACCCCAATTGTTCTTTAAATCAGCATTAAAAACCCCAGCACCAAAACCACTGTTGGCCTGTGTTATTAATATAATATTCCCACATCAACATGTAGAAGATTTTTTTACGTAAGTAACAACATATCTATGTCTTGAAAACTATAGCTGATAGGAAAAAAACTAGTGTCATAATTGGATTCAGCACCCCAATTGATCTTTAAATCAACATTAAAAGCTCCGGCACCAAAACCACTGTTGGCCTGTGTAATAGATGGCAGCACTTTTCCACTTAAACACAAAGAAAGGAAACGTGCATGTTAAGTTTTGACGTTTCGACAACATGACCACCATCATCAGCTCTTTGCGCTTCTACGTATCAAAAATCTACCTCTGTGAGTTTATACATTTGCGTGTGGTCTGAAGAGCGTTCCCTTTCGAAGACATTTGTATACACATAACTTATAAATGTATATTCTTTATCAGATAATCAAGAAGTCTTCACTGCATTTTTGGATCCACGGCACACAAAATACCAAGGTCCATCAACCACGACAGTCTTGCATATGAACCAGAATCTTTGTCAACTCACCCCAATTCCACCACTACCACCGATGATGCATTGCTGTCTGTGGTTGTACTGTGGTCCACCCATGCCGATGCCGGCTTGGGCAACCGGGGGATGCCGGACCAATATGGCTGGATGGTGATGCAAAGACATAGCTGTCCTCTGCTGCTCAGCTCAAACAGCCATTGGAGTACCTAGAGAGAGCAAAACAGTAATTAGGCAACCCTGGATCGGATACATAGTAGCTATGTCGACATGCCAGCTGGTAATGTTAGGTCAACGGTAGTTTTCCCTAGGTTCTGGCATAATTACACGGGTTATAACATCTTGCTGCTGCCTTCGGTTGCTTCAAAGGGCATAAGAAACTTTCTCCTTTTGTGTCATTGCTGAAAATATTTCAGATATATAACATCTTTTGATTGAAGGTATCAACTTTGCTGTTTAAATTGCTTGCTCATCTGAGGATAATTAGCCACGGAATGGTACATTTACAGTACTTACAGAGAAGCAATTGGGATAGGAAGGTAGGTTTTTGGATGGACACAACTCCAAATAAATATCTAGCCTCTCTCCTAACAAAACACAATCCAGCAACCTACTCTATACATCAGGTCCCTTTTCATCTCTGTATACTTCCTTCCTCCCTTCATCCCCTATCTATAAGACATCCCTATCCCCTATTTACATATCCTTACTCACTCCTCCTCTGCCATTAACATTCTCCCCTCTATTACAGTCTTCTCCAACATCCCACTGCCGCTCAATATGCCTTTCCACCATCTTTCATCTGCCGCCATAGGATTTCTGTCAACAAACCCCTCTCCTCCCCTATCACCATCCCTAGTACTACACTTCCTCATTTGCTAATTCCTTCTCTTGGTCCATTTCATATCCTTCTTACATTCTTCTCCACACCCACATTTCAAAAGCCTCCAAACTACGTCTATCCTCCTGCTTCAGCGACCACAATTTCCATAGCTACGCTCCATATCAGAGGTTTAATGAGTCTTGTCTTAACATCGCTACTCAACATCCCCGTAAACAACTCCCTCCTCCTTGAGAAAGCCTCCTTGCCTAGCGCAATTCTTCTCCTTACGTCCCCAGTACTACTTTGACCGTGTTGGTCCAAAACACTTTCGAGATATGTAAACTGTTCTATCCTGCTCTATTTTTCCCCTACTATTTTAATCTTTAGCTTAGCCTTTCGCTTTCTTGGATAAAACCACAAAAACCTTAGTTTTATTAATATTAATTCTCATCCCATATCTATCGCACTGAACCTCCAATTCACTCAGCAATGCTTGCAACCCCTTGGCTGACTGAGCAACTAATGCTTGGTCATTCAATCAAACCTAACCGATTTTACAAATTCCCCTCCAACTTTCACTCCTACCTCCAGTTCTTTCCATAATGCCTCTTTATTCATTTCCTCCACATATACGTTGAACAGCAACGGTGACAATTGACACCCCATGCCTTACACCCCTTCCTAACACTGCCCATCCGGACTCTCCGTTCCCCACTCGCACCTGATAGCAGTCTGAGACATGTGCAGGTTGCGGATCAGTCTCCTGTCCCAATACCAAACCATTCCTATTTTCTGCAATACACGCATTAATTTTTCCCAATTCACTCTATCAAACGCTTTTTCGAAATCTACAAAACAGGCAAAAACGTCCTGATTGTATTCTATATTCCTCTTTCAATTAGTGATCTCATTACTGCAATGGCATCACATGCGTACCTCTTCCCTTCCTAAACCCAAACTGATCATCCCCTAAGTAATCATTTGCCTTACTCTCTATCCTTTTGTTGATGATCCTGAGAATAACTTTAGCTGCGTAGGATATCAAACTTATTGTTCTGAAAACCTCACATGATATAGCATTTACCTTTTTCAGAATAGGAACCAACACCGATCTCACAAAATCTTCGGGCAAGATTCCTTCCTCATAGATACTACGAATCAGTCCATATAGAGCCTTCTTCTCACATTTTCCTAAACATTTCAACAGTTCCACAGGAATGTTGTCCACCCCCAGGGCCTTATTTGGTTTCATCTCCTTTAATGCCCTTTCTATTTCATTGTCGAGTATGCCTGGACGTAAACTATCTTCCATCTACTTCACATATGCTCCTGGGAAACAGTGTTCTTTAATCATGCTGTTCATAAACCTGTGCCTAACCAGTAACATTCTTCAACACCCAGCTATTTCACTAGTGCGCCCACTCTAAATGCTTAAGGACAGTCGTGCTTGATTGTGCATGTTGATTATTCGAAGGCAGATATCGCAGTTTGAGGAGTCTTAAACTGCGATTGAGAAAAGGCAGAGGTCGGAATGACATATATTCATGTCTTCCACTTTAACCAAAGTAGTATGAACAATAATAATTTATGGTAAGGGTGCAACAAAGTGGGGTTTATAAACTCAATTGTGCGGACTGCAACGCCATCAACATTGGACCGACAGGGAGGACATTTGATATCAAGTTTAAAGCACATCAAACAAGCTTCACAACGAAAGAGAACAGATGTACATTCGCCAAATACTTCATGGATAAGACCCATACCAGTAACTTCACACACAAATAAAAGGGTGCAAGTTGAATGCTGTGGAAGAGTTGTTAATTTGGCAATCACTTCAGTCTGACAATTTTGAGGTGGCCAATGAAACAATATACCTCTCCCGTTTCTCCCTCCTAAGATTCCTGAAAGACTCCAATATCTCTCCACACCAATCCCTAACAAGGTAGTGATGACCACTGACTGCTCCTCAATGAAGTTCAAACCATTGCAGACAAACACCACCCACCCCTCATTAACTATAGAACACATGGTATTTTTTTCCACAGCAACTTATATGGAAGAAGGAGTGTTACATTGTGTTCATCATTTAACCCTTTGCACTCAGCTGCCTCTGACTTTTTCTTCGATTCCCTTAGTCTACTCGGGAAATTTTTTAAATACCCCCAAATTTACTAAGCGTGGCCCTAGAATGAAAAACTGAAGTTTCTCTTCATACAAACCAATTTCATTGGATCTTTTTACATAATTATTGATAAATTTATTGATAAATCATAACTTAAACTCTATAATTTTTCATGGTATGGTATTTTTGGAAGCATCACCTAACATGAAGACCTGGTTTACATTCACGTGTCTCACAGATATATATATATCGTCTCTCTTTTCTAACTTTGATTTTTCTGTTAGAGCAAACAGCACAATATTTATGATTTTCTGTTAGGGTGAGGTGTGATTATATGGAGTTTCTCATCTAAACATCGCTCTATGTTTGTGGATGGTAATCTAACCCTGGAAGTTTGTCACACGTCTCGGAATCCTCCAACGAGATCGTGTTCTAGTTTCGTAATAAATGTCACATGCGAGATCGGTTTTTCATTTTTTCTTTGTTGGCATTCTTTGTACAGAATATAGTATATATGAATTTACACCCTCCTTCTCGAGAATCCTGATTAAGCAATAGATAGGAAAAGAACGTTTGATGAGACGGCTGACACTGGGAAGAAAAGGAAATCAAAGTATCGAAACCAGAAAGCAATGAACTCTATGGAACACCTGATTGAGATAACTTTACTTTCTGGCGATCTCTTTTTCAGAAACAGATCATCTCTCAAAGGCATTGCTTTGCATTTAGCTGACTTCCGAGAGTAATGAAGGGCAAAAAGAACTTACAACACAGCAAAGACATGACAACAAACATCTGCGTAGGTGGTGGCATCCTTTGGAGACGGCATTTATGTCCACGACGACATTATGGGTCGATACTATTCATTTATAAAACAAGCCATGCTATTAATTGAGCCTTACTTTACTTGTCCTTTCATGCAAAATGATTACAAGTACAGTTATTGGAAATTATGGACAAAAATCCCAATTCCTCTCACGGTGAAACTCCAGGTCGAGTATGGCTCGACCTACAAGTTGCTGCCGTTGCTAACCGTGTCGAGTCACACTCGACATGTAAGTGTAAAAGGTTAATGAACATAAACTTCCACAAATTTGAACCAGAGACCTTCCAATTCAACCCATCCCCTACCCCATGGTCGTGTGAAGTATTAAGCCTTTATGAGGAAGAGCAAAGTTTCTTTTTGTGCTCTCATCATGAAGGAATTTCACAATGTTAAGCCTCTAACTGCTATGTTTAACAAATCTGAGGTTTCAAGAAACTGTTATGGAGATCACGCAACAGTAACTTTTAATGGAATCATGCTCTAACATGCATTTCAATGCAACAATTTCAGAGCGTAAGAAATCATTCGCCTTGACCGAGATTTGAACCCGGATCCCTAGATGTCCAGCCGGGAGTGTTTTAGCCAATTAAGCTACCGAGATGTCCTCTTACACTCTGAAATTTTGGGTTTTTTTCAAGAAACAAGATGTTTTGACGAAGCACCGTACACATACAATGTGACAGGCATTCGTAGTCGTAAGCGACGCGCCACAGTTGTTGCATTGAAGTGCATGTTAGCGGATGACTCCTTTAAAAGTTACTTTTGCGGCATCTCCCGTAGTTTCTTGAAATTCGCCTATGATAAAAACAGCCTAAGTGTTTCAAATTGGCTTTATTAACATCGTGGACTGTGGCGCGTCGCGCACGACTACGAATGCCTGTGACATTGCGTGTGTACGGCATTTCGTCACAACATCTTGTTCCTTTAAAACGCCCAAAAATTTCTGAGTTTAAGAGGACGTCGCGATCGCTTCACTGGCTAAAGCACTCCTGACCGGAGATCAAGGGATCCGGGTTCGAATCCCAGTCTAGACGAATGATTTTTACACTCTGAAACTGTCGCATTGGAATCTCAGGCTGTCTGAGAGTAAGAAACCAGTTGGACAAGACATCGGTGATTATCGAAAGCTTAATAAGGCACTCTATTCATTAATCAGAGACGAGAAACATTTCGATTATGCATATATGACCCTGCAAGTCACGAAAAGGGTGTGTGGCAGGGTTTGTCAGAGCGGGAGACTACTTTTGACCCAAAATACCCCAAATCTAGAGCGACTAGGTAGTTTTATCCAGGTCCCTTCTCGTTCGAGATAACAATGACATCTTAAATCTATCCATTCTGCACTTGATATCTCTAATTTTACTACCACAATCTGTCATACAGTAGAACAATCAATATTACATTGTTTTCATTCTACGACATTATCGCTGAAGATGTCTCCTTCCAAATTACACGCAAGAGTCTAGTTTTATCAGTCATTGTTGACTTTATCTCAATTGAGTGATGCCCAAACTAACTCCTCTAATAATTTTAACATGCTACTCTAGTTTGGTGTAATTACTGTAGACAAATTTAGCTCCTATCTGCTCTGCTGTGAGTTCTCTAATTCGGTAATCAATCCAACTTCAAGACGATCCCCCATCAACATGTTAGCAGCCTATTCTAAAATGAGGTCTGTCTAGCGAAAGATGGAAAACTTTTCCCTTTTACATTTTCGCCACATTTCCCCAATAATCTTCGGATGAAACTTAACTTTTTTGTTATATTGTCCTAAATATTGCCCCGCGGCAAGCAATTTGGTGAGGGCGGCTGATGTCAACGTGTAAGCGGAATAAATATTAAAAATTAACGTTTTAACATCTAATGAAATACATATAACAATCTTAATTCCATTTAAACGATTTTTCTTACCTTTAATCCGAATGAGAATTATGCTTTAGGCTCGTACGGTTCAATTTCCGGTATTTATAACGTTACCATGCATACACTTGATGGTGTGGGAAATAATAACGCAGTATGGAAACTAAATTTCTCATCGAATTTCATTCCAGTTAATTGGCAATAACACAATCGAGGTTAATTACGGAAGATACGAGTCGGCGTCGTTTAAAAGCAATTGTCAACATAAGTTTAACTTTATATTGACGATATTTGCAGATTTTAAAATACCTCGAACAATTCCCTTAAACAATGTGGACGTGTAACAACAAACTTAAAACGTCACAATGAACCCCAAAGTACCAAAATTCACCCAATTCCTACTTAACCAAGTACCTACATTGTTCCCAAGAACCAAATTTTTTACCCATGAGGTGGTATTCGTGATGGTGACAATATTTTGGTTTACTTAAGCTTTTCCTTCACGATGATATTTCACAGATGACGATGAACAATAATATACTATGACGAACATGAGCTACCAGAGACAACAGTAAATAACTCACCCATTATATGAATATAATTACTTCTTTGTCACCATATGCTTGGGGTAGCCGTATGACTTCACTCTATTGCCTTCATGATTTGTCTCGGCATGATATTGCAAGAAATCAGCATAATTAATACTACATTGCCTTATTTGGAGCGTGGAGATTACATAGAGCGATTATTAGATAAAAAAACTAGTATTAGACAGCGATAGTGAAGGAATTATGTAACCATTACTTTGATAGTGCATATTCTGGAATTCAATATCGAACCATTGACCGACACGAGTAAATAAATTAGATGAATATGAATAGAACTCTATTTGAAACGATGTCAAGAGTAATCATGGCAGGATAAATGTATTCTTCATCAATATGATTATGGAGGTCAACTCGACATTAAGATCCATGCCAATGGATACCCGACGTTTAAATGAGGACTGATTCATTTCCCACTTCATATGAAATGGACAAATTTAACCGCTCTTTTAATAATGTAGACGACGCGCAATTTCTTAATCGTTTACACAACCCATATAAGAAGCGTGGCTGGGTGGGCGAAACTGTGATGACAGTAAATGCTAAAACTACAAGTAATAGCTTAGAGATTAGAGAATAAACCCTTCATCAAAGGGAAGCTGTACTTACATCTCAATTTCATGAATGTACGGCATAAAAAACTGCATTATCACACCCTAAATTGATACATTAAAATCCAGATAAAAACACCCAACTTGTCTTCTCCAAAGTTGGACCATATCAGCACTTTAAACCCATCTTCAGATAAAATCACCCACGTTTATGCCAAACTACTATTGCACTGCAATAACTTCCGGTTAAAATTAGCATTTAAAAAATCGATGCAATAACGCGTGGATCTCATTATGCATTTCGGAAGTCATAATATGCCTTTTACAAAAACATCACATCACACAGACAAAAGGCAATCGAATATGCGCAAGGCGTAATCCGAAGGTCTCGGTTGTGCGCGCGAAATCACTACCTTTCATTTACAAAACAAGTAAGTGTAGTGTTGCGAAGCTACAGCAAGACTTTTGGAGAGCCTTTTAAATGGAGAGTTTTCTCAACCAATTTCCTTTTCGCAGGCTTACTGTTTAGAGAATATTATTTCGCAAACAAATGCATTCCTTCTGATGTACTGTAGTATCTGTTTTATGCATCCATTAAGGAATGAATGGTATTATTATTATCAATGTTTACATTTTTACTGACGGGTTCTTCCGAGTACCGCGAGAAATGCAATCATTTCAAATACGTGAACTACTGGTGTGACAAACGTGTATTGCTGATTACACTTCATGTTCAGAGGTACATAAAAATAAACAGTTTGTTACTATGGAGAAAGACAGGGTATATGTATATTTTAGAAGAACCTGAACAAATTCACTATAATAGTGAATTAAAAACCAATTAAGAGATAAATAGTCGAGATTGTCCTTAACCACGCATCGTTATCACAGGATGCCATTCTCTCCTCATTCGGTGAGCTAAAATAAAAGCTGTCAATGTCTAAAAATCAATTATTTATCAAATAGTTGACTGAATGCAAGAAATTTAAAGTATCAATACAACACGGCGAGAGTAGGAGATTATTAAAACTAACTGTAATACATCTGCAGCTCATATTTCAATTTAGAAAATTTATTCATATTCCACTCCTAAGTGAAGGCATTTAATTGGTATAAAACAAAAATGGGACTGCAAAATACCTTTGTTTAAGCAGTATATATCATATATGCAACCATGGTATGGGTAAAAATGTTGACAAAACCGGTATCAAGTCACTATAATATCATAATAACGTCCGCAATATATAACTATAGCTTCAATGGAAAAGAAAGATCAAGTCACTCGACAAATAGCTTGCATTCTATCTATTCCTATGCGTGTAAATACTATATGTCAAACGTTTAATTGTCAAATATTATAAAAACATTGACGAAGACAATTTAAAATTTTCACGTAATGAAGATTAATTTGATGCACTCATCATTTTCAAGCCTTGAAAATGATATAATGCAACGAAACTGTTATTTTGGAACAGTTTCATCACACCAGAACCTGTAATTTATGTAAAATAAAATGTTTGCACCATTCTAGTTGCGAAGATATAATATAAAGAACACAAAAAAATGTAAACTGGCTATAGTTATACATTACATCGTTCAACTATCTATAAATTTACATTTTGAGACAAATCTGGGGAACATGTGAGACTTCTATAAAACAGTTTCTCTCGTGACTTGGTGGAAAATCTTCACGTTGAAAAATAATCAACTTGGCTTTTCCACATAGAATTTTTTTTATTCACTGCCTAGATTTCGTTTTGGTATAACATCATCAGGTGAGAATACAAATCAAGTGATTTGCCACCTTGGCGGCTTTATTTCAGAGTATACCTGGCATCGACTTTGGCTCTATTTACAAATGTCCATTGTTTTTATATACAAGTATGAAGAAATTTCTCTTGCCCTCCGTCAAAGAATAAATTGCATTTGTCTCCTAACTATGTATGTGTCACTTCCCTGTGTGCAGAATATTGTTTCTTAAATCAAGACATTTCTTTGCACACATTGATAAGCGATAGCAACAGACCAAATTCTTTAAAATGCCCAGATAATAAATATATAGGTACAGGATGAAATGCAATCGTGACAACAAATGACAATCGAAAATTCGAATATTTTGTTGGCGGGTGTATCCCCGTTGATGGAAGATTAAATGTGTCACTGCCTTCATTTACAAAATGTTCGAAAATGTTCCGTATAAGTTGGCCGTTAGTGATGTTTTGCAAAGTCGTCCAGTTGGATTAACGGATATTCGTACGCTGAAGTTGAACGATGGGCGTGGCCGATTGAAAGTTTTACAAATGAATTATGTATGGCTGCAAGGGAGAATAGTCCATATTTTCAAGACATCGGATAAAGTATCATTGAAGCTCAAGGATGAAACAGGGACGGTGGGAATTACTTACATTGGAAATACAGAATTACCGTGGTTAACTCCAGGTTTGTAGGGACAAGAGAGTGGTTTAACGGCGTTTTATTGTGCCCATATGATATTTGTTTATTTTAATACATTTCCAGGCGTTTACTGTTCAGCAGTTGGGAAAATTAAGCAAGATGGCGAAGTTATTGCTGTCGAAGCAGTTAAGATGACCAATTTGTCTCGAAATCCAGTGTTCGAGCGCATGTGGCCATATGAAGTTAGGGAAGTAAAACTTCTCCTCCTTGGTTTGATTGAACCATCGCTGACGCCGTACGAAGAAGAGGATTGATTCACATATAAGAACATCCCGTGTGGAAGACGTTCAGTGTAAGTTTGTGATATATACGCACAAGAATTTTCTTCGGCAATTCCAATTGTCCGATATTGGAAAACATTTGTTAAGTGATCTGTGTTGCTCTAAAGGGAAATGCTACACTGAAGTGACTTTCTGAAGGGAAAGTACTACTTTTTACTGTGTTTTGGTCTATCAAAAACCAAACATCATACTTCTTCCAGGACTTTCATCTTTCTTACTGTTACACTTTTATCCAATGTACCGTGAAAACATTCGCTGATGATTCACATAGAAAATTGATGCTGTATATCAATGAATGAGGACGGTTGTATGCTTTGCTTGTATGTATAAGTTTTGGAAGTTGTTAAAGTTTGTTAATACGTGGTTTCTATGTTGTTGTCATGGTTTTGTTTGAAATAAACAAGCCTCGATTGTCAAGTCTTAATGCCTGCAAACTGTTATTTCTGAGCGAGTTAAAAATTTAATTTTAGACATAAAATTGATGGAAAGATAATCGCTAGAAAATTCCGGAAGTTAATGCAAGATTTATTTATCACTAGTTGGTAGACATTTTGAAGTTTACGTATATATATTTTTGAGGTTGCCTTAAAACTTTGCTTACTTCGAAATATTTGAGAATGGAACTTTGACAGGTAAAATTATTGATTTGATGGCTTTAATACTTTGCTCACATTTGTCGTAAACACTTCTTAAATAGCTGAAATTATCTAACAAGTTTTCAAATTGTTTGACTTTCTAAACTAGTTTATTCCCTTGTTACGTCATTGACTGGTTAACTATTTAATTAACTGTGTCATTTGCTCTTAATGGAGTCCCCTGCCTTTTTTACCCAAATTACTTGTAGGAACAGTAAGTATTACACTATAAAAGAAATATATTAACACCTTCAGTATGTAGAAGTACATAGTTCATGTGTATTCTTTGAATTTCTTTCTTTCTTTGTGATAAAAATTTAGAACACCTAACTTTATCATCATAAAAATAGTTTATTGACTGCAGTAAATGGTTCATAAAGATTAGGATATGTTAGAAGAGTTTCATCTTTTATACTAGTGGTACTAACAGCTAAAGATAAGTGGGGTAAGATAATAGTTGACACAGAAAATATCCAAGAGAGATGGAAGGAATATATAGAAACACTGTATGGAAAAGAACTTAGGCCGACAAGGTTAGACATAGAAAAGGAACATGACATAGAAGAAAATAGCTTAGGTCCAGGCATACCCGACGATGAAATAGAAAGGGCATTAAAGGAGATGAAAGCAAATAAGGCCGTGGGGGTGGACAACATACCTGTAGAACTGTTGAAATGCTTAGGAAAATGTGGGAAGAAGGCCCTATATGGACTGATTTGTAGTATCTATGAGGAAGGAATCTGGCCGGAAGATTTTGTGAGATCGGTGTTAGTTCCTATTCCAAAAAAGGCAAAGGCTATATCATGTGAGGATTACAGAACAATAAGTTTGATATCCCACGCAGCTTAAGTTATTCTCATGATCATCAACAAAAGGATACAGAGTGAGGCAAATGATTACTTAGGGGATGATCAGTTTGTGTTTAGAAAGGGGAGAGGTACATGCGATGCCATTGCAGTAATGAGATCACTAATCAAGAGGAATATGGAATACAATCAGGACGTATTTGCCTGTTTCATATGATAAATGAAAAAGCTTTTGATAGAGTGAATTGGGAAAAATTAATGCCTGTATTGCAAAAAATAGGAATGGATTGGGGAGACAGGAGACTAATCCGCAACCTGTACATGTCTATCAGACTGCTATAAGGTGCGAGTGGGGAACTGAGAATCCAGATGGGCAGTGTTAGGAAGAGGTGTAAGGCATTGGGTGTCCATTGTCACCGGTGCTGTTCAATGTATATGTGGAGGAAGTGATTAAAGAGGCATTATGGGAAGAACTGGAGGTAGGAATGAATGTCGGAGGGGAATTCGTAAAATCAGGTTTGATTGAATGACCAAGCATTAGTTGCTCAGTCAGCCAAGGGGTTGCAAGCATTGCTCAGTGAATTGGAGGTTCAGTGCGATAGATATGGGATAAGAATTACATGCATATATGTACATTTTGCTTGACATAACCTTTTCCACATAGTCTGCTGGTGAAGAAATGATATGTTAGGATGTACGGTGAGTTAGAGGATATAATCGCGTTTGTTCCTGCAGGGAAACATTTGATAGTGATGGGGGATTGGAATGTGATGGTAGGCTAAGGAAGAGATGGTGGTGAGGTGGGGGAGTGCGGGTTGGGTACGAGGAATGAATGAGGGGAGAAGGCAATTGAGTTCTGCAGGAGACAGGGGTTAGTCATCACCAACACATGGTTTAGAAACCACAAAAGGCATTTTGGGTGTGTTTTGTATTTATTTATTTCTTTAATCTCTAGTACGGGGAACCGCATACAGGGGAGTAACTTGACAATTTACCTTCTGTCTATATTTAAGTCTGCCATGTATCTACAGACGACTTAGTATGAAAGCATTGAAAATTAACAGATTATTAAATGTTTAATGAGGGTAATAACAGGAGGAGGTGATTATATTCTTGACTAACACAATGTGAGTGAATGTATCAGAGAGGAAAGCAAATGAGGGAAAAGGTTTGAGTTCAGTGGAGGAAATGGGAAGGGTCGGTGGAAGTACTCGGACGTGTATGAGGGGTATTTGGTGAGAGAGTTAATAGCTTTCTAATTGAACTATTGAATCAGCATAATAACCATTCGTTTAGGAAAAAAAGAGTTGGGATATGAAGGTGAAATGACATCATTAGCAGCTCTGTACAGGTGAAATGCCTTGTTATTGAGGACTATTCCATTGTCTGTTCCATAAATACGTGAACTGGTGCAATCTGATAGCAATAGCTGCGCCAAGTATTGCTGCGCAAGTTGCCTGAGACCCAATAATGAGCCTGAGTCTGTGCTTGGCGGATGATCGTCGAGCTGTGCGTATTGTGCCAGTTATGTTAATTACTGCTGTCCTTTGTATTTATACTGTTTGTCATCTAAAAAGGAAATTGACGAAATCATTGAGCAACTAATCAACATATCAAGTTTTAATGGTGAAGTGTGGTGGTAAAAGTTATCGAGAAATCACTGAGAAATGCACTGACAGCTGTTTATACCGTGATAATGCTCTGAATAAGAAAATACATCCGTCTTCAAAGTGGATTTAAGTGTCTTAAAAAGATGGCAAACGAGACAAAAGGTGCCAAGACGGATGATGGTGCAAGGCCTTTAAAAGACCTTCTATCCACCAACTGTGTGTTGACACTGACAACAACATTGATCGTGTGTGCAATGGACCCTTGTCCTCCTTCTTACCGATGATCGTAGTCATATTAAAACTGTCCGAAGAATGATATCTGAAGAATAGTGAACTGAATTTAGAATGGAAAATCAACAGTGCAACCACACTAATAATATTTCACTATCTTAACCTATTATAAGATGGATTGATGGACCATAATGACACAATGCACCTGCACATTATTTCGGAGAGCATTGATTTAATTCGTCACCAGTTTAATAGTACTCAATCACCTTGTTGATCCATTGATCATTATCATTCCTCCTCCTCCTTAAATTCTTATTCTTATAGATCTCCTCTCGCCCCCTTTGCGACTACTTTTCTCCTATTCCAATTTAAATGTGATAATTGGGGATTACATATATTATATATCTAACTGTGTTAGATATATAATATTAGATGTATTATACATATATATTAGAGGTGTGGAAGACAAAATAATAATGATAATAGAGCAAGAAACGAGAGATGATGGAATATTACATAAAAAGAGAGCCTTTATATATATAACTACTGCTGCTGCTTAAAGGAGGACTTCCATCCAAGGGTGCTTCACTATTAAACATTAGTGGAATGGACATTAAGAAGAAGATGGAATAATAGCAAGAAGGCATAGCATTATTACGAAAGGCAAAGGCTATATCATGTGAGGATTACAGAACAATAAGTTTGATATCCCACGCAGCTAAAGTTATTCTCAGGATGATCAAAAAAAGGAGAGTAAGGCAAATGACTACTTAGGGGATGATCAGTTTGGGTTTAGAAAGGGGAGAGGTATGCATGATGCCATTGCAGTAATGAGGTCACTATATATTAGAGGAATATCATTATCAGTATTTCAACCTTAAGATTGGTTTATTTCAGCCCTCAATTCTTCCCTATATAGTGTTGATTCCTTCACCCTCTAATAGGTTCCCTGTTTTATGTCCTTCTTAATTTGTCCTATGTAATTGTCTCTTGCCCTTTGTCACGTGGTCTCCCCTTCAATTATATTCCTAATCAATCCATTCATGCCTCAAATGTGTGTCCAATCCATTGTCTATTTCTTCTTTGCTGTAGAGTTCTCTCCAGAATAGTCCTCTGCTCTTCTATAAACTTCCTCGCTCCTTACTTTGTCTGTCCATTTAATCTTCAGCATTCTCATAATCAGCACCATTTTTTAAAGCCTTCTTCTATTCTTCATTAGTCCACTTTTCCAATATTTCATGTCTACGATCCGTAGAGTTGCATGCTCCACACG
The DNA here is from genome assembly GCA_037158775.1 of Hetaerina titia. NCBI lineage: Eukaryota > Metazoa > Arthropoda > Insecta > Odonata > Calopterygidae > Hetaerina > Hetaerina titia. The sequence goes on along the minus strand of JAVFHJ010000013.1, from coordinate 1,875,048 downwards.
AACGTTTCGACGAACTTTTCCCTTTTTTCCAGCCTTAGCTTCGTTGAATTCATAGTAATTGCCTCTTCTTAATTAATGGCTTCTTTGCTTGGGCTATTCTTCACTTGATATCGGTCGAACTTCTTACATCCCATGTTACTATGCTGCTGCCCAGGTAGATGAAGGATTCCACTTGCTCTAGTTTCAACCCTCGAATTGTAATATATCTGAATTCAGCTTCTCTCACTTCTACACACAAGGATTTTCGTTTTCTTCTTGTTGATGTTCGTATTATATTCCCGAAGTGCTCGGTCCATAATAATGCAAAGAGAAGAAGATATAGAATAAAAAATAAGGATATATTTGCTGACGTTTTTAAAAATCAAACCACTTTGCTTTTCCACATAAACTTTTTAATTTTCACGACCCAGGGTTCGTTATAGGATAACATCATCAGACCTGATGATGCTATGCTATAACGAAACCTGAGTAGTGAAAATAAAAAAATTTGGTGGAAAAGCAAAGTGGTTTGATTTTTAAAAACGTCAGTATGAAGATTTTCCACCAAGTTACGCCAGAAACTGTTTCAAGGATATATTTGCCAATTTTTTCTATTATTTCATGATCAACTTTGTGGAAGTTCATGTTCATTAAATTAAGAACACAATGTATACATCAGCTGTTCTTTATTCTCGTACATATAGTACGATAATGTATTTGCCTGTTTTGTAGATTTAGAAAATGTGTTTGATAGAGTGAATTGGGAAAATTAATGAGTATAATGCAGAAAATAGCAGACCTATCCTTATAACCCTGCACTTATGCGTCCATGAGACTGCTATCAGGTGCAAATGGGGATTGAAGAGTTGGGCAGTGTTATGAAGAGGTATATGGCATGGGTTGTCAATTATCACCAAAGGCATTTTGGGAATAAGAAATGGATATAGGAATGAAAGTCGGCCGGGAACTTATTTGTAGAATCCGTTGGGTTTGATGATGTTGACCAAGCTTTATTTTGACGATCAGACAATGAAGACTGTCACGAACATTACTTTCCACTCTGAAATACGTAAACATTTGAATTTTTCCATGAATATTCCATGTAGGGCCTATTTATCATTTAGATCGATGTTACATAATATTCATATGATAGAAGTGATTTTATTTGCATTGTCTGCTTCCTTTTACTCAAATAACTAGAAATGCAAGTAAGAATGTTTATTTTAAATAACCTAAGCCAGTAGTTTACTGAGGAGATGTTTGACGAGTAACGAATTGTATTCTGTGTATGTAGATATTGCGTTTCATTTCATTTTCGCGAAGTTTAAGGCCTCCGGAATTAGTGTTTAAAAAATACTTAATATGTTAAAGTTGATCTTTTTGGATAAAGGCCTTGTCGCCGATCAATATTGTTTTAAAAATGGGCATTGGGAAAATCAATCATGAACAGCACTTGGGCGGACGAAGTTTAAATTTTTAATGACATTGTAATTTTGTACGACCTTCTAGTTACCTAATTTGAAATTAGTGCACCATTGAATAGCTCATGCACAAGCTAAATGCATAGTCAAGGATTTGTACTTCAAAGCCTAAGGATATATATTGTACTTAAAAGCAGGAACAGAAACAAGAATATAAGATTTGTTGATTAATTTCGTCGCCCATCTTGTATATACATCAAATTTGGTAAGCTAATTACAGGCAGTCTTCGACAATTTCCAAAATAATTCCCTTTAATTCCTCCACAAGACGATATCTGTCAAATTTCCAAAAAAGTGCGAAATAATCGGTCACGTGATCAGTGCAGATAATGACGAAGTATGATGTACTCGAGATATAAAGTTTAACTATAACGACCAAATGTGATGAAATATTAATAGGCTGACTTATTTCTGTTAGATGATACATTTAAAACATTCCCAGACCAATGGCGTACCCAACCTCAAGAGGTAAATTTATGAATAAAGCATCAAGACATGGAAATTGGCGATGGGAATGTGATAATTATTCGTAAATAGTCTTACAAAAATGTTGGTAAACTTTCGCATATATATCATCCGCGTTCTCTTCCACAACACTTCTCATTCATAACGCTTCAAAAAACTGCGCATGTTTGAAAATGATTGCTGATAAAGATGGTTGGTGTGTTAAAACAAATCCGCATAAACATTGTTTTTGTAATACGTTGAACGAATTTTTAGCTTTAACCACACCATTAAAAGTCAATTCTTCGAATAGCAAGTGACAATAAGCTCTCCTGATCCATAGAAAATTAGTAACATACCCGGGAAATATCGTATGGACTCTTCCTTGGATTCTAGGCGAATCAATAAAACTGAAGTATTTATTAGAGTATATCCAAGAATTTGAAGCAATTGCAATGTAAACATTCCTGAAAACTTTCGATGCAATCTCCTGAGTAATTTAAACTAGAGAGCAGTCGTCTATCCTCCAGAAAAATGAAGATTATTTCGTTTTAAATCCTGATTGATATGAATCGATCCACTCTTTTGTGTTGTCATTAATCTCCAGCTGATCATCTGCAACTGATAATACTAAAAGCAGCGCCTTTTCCCGGAAATCTTTGTACTTATTACTTCTTTCGTTTGAATGCATAATATTGAAGAAGAAAGTAGGCAAATTTCATTATTTATCTGATACTTTACGTGACATTAACGAGTTATTAACATTGTTCGCGTATCAATCCTATGTGAAATATCAATGTTTGTCATAAAGCCATTACATACGCTTGCATAGGACAATCTATTCAAAATGGCCCCCCTGCCATACGCTGAAAAGTATGTCATGAGCTAAGTGAACTACACTTATTTGTGCGGCAAAGAAAGTCTGGATATCTACAAGAAGTCCTGATGCTGAACGGAAAATAGGTAATTCAGTTGGGCAATTGCCTTCGGTTTAATTTCCTCGAGAACGGTTGTTTTCATTCACTGTAATGTCGACTATTAACGTGCCAATCTTGCATTCATGACTGCGAGTGAAGTATTATGCACTTTTGGTTTAAGCTTTCTTGTTACTGACATCTCAGTGAAACTCAGACTTTTGGGTAGACATGTGATATTAAAACGTAATTTTGGAATAGGTTGTCGTTGTTAGATTTAAATTTTTTTTCCAGTTTTGTTCAGTGTCAAAATGTCATTGCATCCAGTGAAACTAGTTATATTCACGATTACCCTTGGAGTCTTGCACCATAAATCATAGAAATGACTTATTTTGACGGTTTTAGACTAGACTGGGGTCAATAAACCAATAAATTCCTCGAATTTATTATAGTGAAGTGTTCGACATTCCAACTCGTAGATGTAGGATAGATGATCGGAGACAGGATAATATTTTTCCAACTAAATTTGTGTGCGAGTTTCGTACTTTAATAATATTTGCCATTTTTTCAGCTGTTTATTTTAATCATCAGTTAATAGTACGTTAAAGTTGCTGTGAACTGTGTTAATTTGTATGTCTTACCATATCTCCGGGGCTCGATAATAGATGAGTCTTCTTATTTGAAGTAAATTAACTGAAAGATCATTCGCAGGATGAACTAGGTCATCATTTGAAAGAGAAGTACTTGGGGCATCAACGAAAGTAATCGTTTAAAATATGCCATGTTCTATCTTCTTTTCATGTCATATCACGACAATAAAAGTTATGTTGTTGCAAAAAATAAAACAATATCACATTGCCCCTTTCAGTGTCATCAGAAAGGAATTTTGAATGAAAATGTACGAGTTTGTTCGTAGAATACTTGCCCATATTCTTATGTAGAATCGCTCTCAGTGCAATTATTTTTTTGCCTTATCTATTTCAGAATTCATCGCAATGTCTATTCCGTCAACATATCTTAGAAAAAACAATTTATTCGCCTCCAGCCTTTCTTGCGTTCTGATACTGTCATTTTAAATCGAATAGCATGCATCATAATGTCGTTCTGAATATCAATTTTTCTTCTCAAACCGTCTTCCTTCAAGGGAAATACATGAGATTAAACCCAATGTGTGGCGTTGAAACCTAAATTGCATGATTGATCACCTTTATATTTCTTGATATTAGAGTAATTTTGTGTGACAAAATGTCAATTAAACTGTGATACACATTTAGTAATAACTTTTACTTTTTCACGAGGTAATTCTATGGAATGATAATGTTAATAGCCTAATGATAATGATGGCCTAAGCATCGCAAGAACGAAATTACATTATTGGTGAAGGAAAACAATTTTATATGTGAGACTTAAAATGTTGACCATGAGCATAACCAATTTTGTAGTTACCGTAGTTATTTTTTCAGACTTCTGTAATTATTAGTAGTTCAGGTGTACAGAGAGTGATCAACTTTTTAATGTAAATATGTTGGAAATGGTAGATCAATTAAAAATCAATAGAAATTCAGGTTAGAATATAGATGAAGGTTTTTTTGTGTTAGAATGAGTTAAGTATCCATGTTCAAGGAGTAATTAGGACTATTACTAACCAAGAGGAAAACTAGACTACCATTTTCTGCCAAATACTTGAGTGGACCAATTTAATGTAACTTTTCACTGATTACATTGATTAACAAATAAGTTTATATGTTAAATCTAGGTTATAACATTGTTGGGAGGATTTTTGGTGGACTAGTTGGATTGTAATGACATTCTCTGAACGATTTAAAGATCGAAACATAATTTAAAATAAAAGTTTCGGAAGTGTTCCCCTAATATACGCAATGAATAATGCAATTTAAGATTGATCATGCAATCGACGTGGAAATTCACCAGTACGAACCTCTGAATTTGTGGAAACTGCGATTTATTTGTTCGTAGTTCACTATGTCTTGCTCTCTGAATTTATATTCTTGCTGAGAGTTTGCTTTTTCATCCATTTTGTCTTTATAACTGATTGAATATTGTCTTTTAATATATATTTCAATGGAATGTGGAGATGTTTCTCAAACTTTCTTATTGTCAGTGATGCTGCACTATTGCTGAGAGAGAGCTTATAATGTTCTGATGTTGTCCAATTAGTGTTAAATGTGTGTGTGCAGCCTAGAAGTATGTATTTCTGCATAATGCCTCAAATTTACTGACAATATGCACATTACTCCAAATCTCACAGATTATTATTATTAAATATAACTTTTCATAGAGCAAACCTTTTTTAAGTTTAAAATTGAATCTTAATTTACGTTTTGAAAGAGTCATAATTGAGTGCCGATTCCTTTCATTATTATTATTAGGTAATCTACCGGTTAAAATAGGTTTTTGGAACCTAATCTACAACAGCATTCTAATCTACATCAGGTCCCTCTTCATCTCCGTGTACCTCCTTCTTCCCTTCATCCCGTCCAACATCTGTATCCTATTCCTGCCCTTTCCTCGCTTGCCCAACATCCTCCCCTCTATTACCCTCTTCAACATTCCACTACCGCTCAATATGCCTTTCAACCATTTTTCCTGCCTCCATAGGATTTCTCTCAACAAACCCCTCTCCTCCCCCACCATTTCTAGTACTTCCTCATTTTAATGAAATAAGGACAATTTGCACTTTTCCACAGTTTATTTGACGTACGACGCGTTTCAACTCACAGAGTCATCATCAGGTACAAGACAAAATAAATAGTAAGGAGACCTTATTTATATGTACAGAAGATGTGGTTGGGGAGGGAGAGTCGTGTAGGGGAGAGGAGGAGGGGGGGGGGGAGGAGAGGCGGAGAGGTTATAAAGAGCGAAAAATGCGGGGTTAATGACAGGAAAAACCGCAAAGTGAGGGACAAGGGGCTGGAGTATCGGGAGCGGGTATTGTATAGCAGGGGGTTAAAGGCTTAAGGACATAGGGAAGGAATTATCAGTAGGAGATAGTGGAGGGGGGAAGATGGGTTAAACAGGTAACTTTCTGGGAAGCAGAGCCCACTGCTGGTTTTAGTGGAAGGGATGAGCCACGTGCTGCGAGGGGGGGAAGGGGGGGGAAGTGCACTAGTTAATTCTTGGAAAATATGATGACCGGTGGTAGTGGGCAGTGAGAGACCCTGGGGGGGGGGGGAGAGGAGAAGGTAGGAGGGTGAAGTCATGAAAGAGGAGGGGCAGTAGGATTTTGATTCTTGAGTTTATTAATCGTGAAAGGGATCTTGAGGAGGGGTGAATGGTTCACAAAAATTTGTTCATTTAGGAGAACATTGTGGTCCTCCTGCAGTATTTCTAATTGAAATTTGCAATTGAATTCCAATTATTTGGATTAACTAGTGCACTTCCCCCCCCTTCCCCCCCTCGCAGCACGTGGCTCATCCCTTCCACTAAAACCAGCAGTGGGCTCTGCTTCCCAGAAAGTTACCTGTTTAACCCATCTTCCCCCCTCCACTATCTCCTACTGATAATTCCTTCCCTATGTCCTTAAGCCTTTAACCCCCTGCTATACAATACCCGCTCCCGATACTCCAGCCCCTTGTCCCTCACTTTGCGGTTTTTCCTGTCATTAACCCCGCATTTTTCGCTCTTTATAACCTCTCCGCCTCTCCTCCCCCCCCCCCTCCTCCTCCTCTCCCCTACACGACTCTCCCTCCCCAAACACATCTTCTGTACATATAAATAAGGTCTCCTTACTATTTATTTTGTCTTGTACCTGATGATGACTCTGTGAGTTGAAACGCGTCGTACGTCAAATAAATTGTGGAAAAGTGCACATTGTCCTTATTTCATTATGATGAACTTCCACGACCTCAAGCCTGAATCTGTTGAACTTCCTCATTTGTTTTCCTTTCGGTCCATTTCACCTTCTCCATTCTTCTCCACACCCACATTTCAAAAGCCCCCAATCTACGTCTATCCTCCTGCTTCAGCGACCACGTTTCCACGCCGTACATAGCCATGCTCCGTATCAGAGTTTTTACGAGTCTTTTCTCAACCTCCCTACTCAACATCCACGTCATCAACCCCCTCCTCCTTGAGAAAGCCTCATTGCCCAATAGCACAATTCTTCTCCTTACGTCCCCAATACTACATTGACCGTATTGGTCCAAAACACTTCCAGAGATACGTATAAACTGTTCTACATGCTCTATTTTTTCCCCTCTTTATTTTAATATTTAGCTGAAGGCCTTCTTTCTTGGATAAAATCGCATTACCTTTGTTTTATTAATATTGATTCCATCCCATATCTATCGCACTGAACCTCCAATTCACTCAGCAATGCTTGCAACCCCTTGGCTGACTGAGCAGCTAATGCTTGGTCATCCAATCAAACCTAACTGATTTTACGAATTCCCCTCCGACTTTCATTCCTATAACCTCCAGTTCTTCCCATAATGCCTCTTTAATCATTTCCTCCGCGTATACGTTGAACAGCACCAGTGATAGTGGACACCCCATGCCTTACCCCTCTTCCTAACACTGCCCATCCGGACTCTCCATTCCCCACTCGCACCTGACAGCAGTCTGAGACATGTACAGGTTGCGGATCAGTCTCCTGTCCCTCCAATCCATTCCTATTTTCTGCAATACACGCATTAATTCTTCCCAATTCACTCTATCAAACGACTTTTCAAAATCTAAAAAACAGGCAAATACGTCCTGATTGTATTCTATATTCCTCTTTCGATTAGTGATCTCATAACTGGATTCCTTTCAGGTAATAGATAATTCTCGCACATCTTATTAAATTGAACAGAATTATGAAGAGAATTTAACTGTGTATATTATAATGTAAACTCGTGTGTTAATAATCAAGGGTTACCTTAAAAAAAATATTGATATTATGACGTAAAAATGTTCATTTAACTTTTGTGTAAAGTCTGAAAATTAATCAATGGGACTGGCAACGTAGCGTTTGATCTGGCAACACTGGAGGCGTTGGGCAGTTAAAATGCATGTCTCGTCAAGTGTATTTTGGACCAAAATGGTGTCAAAGTAGTGGTGATGGGAAAGAGAAGACGGATTGCATTCTATTCTACATCTACATAAATACCCTGCGAGCCACCAAAAAGGTGTGTGGCAGGGGGTGTAGCACCATGAGGGAAGGGTAAGGGATGAGGGGGTTGGAGGTTAGGTGAGGAAAGGTGGGGGGGAATCTCTAAGAAAAAAATATATACATGTATACATATTTATATAGTCACTTTCTTGTAAAAGCCAAGAACGTGCACAATAAAATTCACTAAATAGTCATAGCAAACACAGAAACTAAAACATATAAAAGAGGGACTCACTAGTTCTCGAATTTTCGGTGGTGCAACCACCTTTCTCAAGAGGAATTAGGAACAGAACTGCTGAGATATATATATATATATAGTCATATCTTATCTTCCGAAGAAGACGGAGCTCGAGTCCGTCGAAATTATCAAGATATTATTGTGAGTGTTCTTTTTCTGTGTTCTCGTGCTGTGTGTTACTGTCTAAGTTTTTTATTCAACACTTCCGTGTTACTTCGAAGAAATCATCTATATATATATATATATATATATATATATTATTATTATTATTAGGTAATCTACCGGTTAAGGTAGGTTTTTGGATAGGCACAACTATCAAATAAATATTTTGTAACTCCAAACAAAACCCAATCCGGCAACCCAAACTACATCAGGTCCCTCTTCATCTCTGTGTACTTCTTTCCTCCCTTCATCCCGTCCAACATCCCTATCCTGTTCCTACCCTTTCCTCGTTTACCCAACATTCTCCCCTCTATTACCCTCTTCAACATTCCACTACCGCTCAGTACGCCTTTCATCCATTTTTCCTGCCTCCATAGGATTTCTCTCAACAAACCCCTCTCCTCACCCACCATCTCCAGTACTTCCTCGTTTGTTTTCCTTTCGGTCCATTTCACCTTCTCCATTCTTCTCCACACCCACATTTCAAAAGCCTCCAATCTACGTCTATCCTCCTGCTTCAGTGACCACGTTTCCGCACCATACATAGCTACGCTCCATATCAGAGTTTTTACGAGTCTTATCTTAACATCTCTACTCAATGTCCCCGTTATCAACTCCCTCCTCCTTGAGAAAGCCTCCTTGCCTAGCGCAATTCTTCTCCTTACGTCCCTACCACTTTGACCGTATTGGTCCAAAACACTTCCGAGATATGTAAACTGTTCTACCTGCTCAACTTTTTACCCACCTATTTTAATATTTAGCTGAAGCCTTCTTCTTTCTTGGATAAAACCACAATAACCTTTGTTTTATTAATATTGATTCTCATCCCATATCTATGGCACTGAACCTCCAATTCACTCAACAATGCTTGCAACCCCTTATTGGCTGACTGAGCAACTAATGCTTATATATATATATATATATCGATGATGCGGAAGTACTCACGAGAGAAATATAACTTTTGGACGGCACAATAGAACACAGAATAAAACAGATAACACGTAAAAGGACATTCACACTGTAGATGATTTAAACTTTCGGCCTACTCCGAGGCCTTCTTCAGGTCAGACTGAGAGGTTTTGAGGGAAGAGTGCCTGGGGAGGGGAGGGGGGGTGGAAGGTTTAGGGACTGTTGGGAAAGAAATTAAAGATGGCGGTTAAGGGTGGTAATTTTAAAGGATCGGAAATATAGGATGTATGCGGATTCGCGAGTTTCACCTCTATGTTCGTGGCTGAATCAGGTAGGGATTCTAGAACTGTTAGGGAAAAGCATTCGTCAAATGATAGGTTGTGTGAACTTGCGTGTAAAGGGATAGGAAGAGAAGAGAGTGAAGCAGAATTACATGAGTAGCGGTGATTGTTCATTCAGATGGATAAGGGGTAATGCATTCGCCTATGTAGAATGAGGTGCATTGTTTGCACGACAAGAGATAGATAATATTTTTTGAGAGGCAATTAGCGTGGGAACGGGGTGAAGGGACAATGAGGGGATGTGGGGAGAGGGGAGCAGATCTGATTAGGAGACATGTTTTACATCGGGGGCGATTGCAGGTAGGGGAAATATGTGGAAATTTGTCAGGGCGGGGTGTCAAAGGGTTGGTGGATCTCAGAAGGTTTCTGAGATTGGCTGGTCGTCTGTAAGAGACAGAGGGGCATTGGGGCAGTAAGGATGTGGTCGCGTCATTGTCATGTAATATAGGATAAAGTTCCTTGAGAATGGTTTTCAGTCTGTGGGATCCGGGGAAATAGGTTGTGCAAAGGTTGAGTCCAGCGTCAGATGTGGGGTTGTCATTCTGTGGTGTGTGTGGTCGGGTGGAGCGGTAGATTTTATCCTGTAGGAGCTTTTCTGGGCGTTTGTGGAGTGCATGGTGAATTGTGGAGGTATTTGTTGAAGGTAGCTGTGGTGTTGCAAATCCGATGTCCGCGGATAGAGAGAGAGTTGGGAATTGAGCGTTTGGTATGAGAAGGATGACTACTAGTATAGTGTAAATATTGTTGATGATTAGTGGCTTCCTATCCCTTTACACGCAAGTTCACACAACCTATCATTTGACGAATGCTTTTCCCTAACAGTTCTAGAATCCCTACCCGATTCAGCCACCAACATAGAGGTGAGAAATCGCGAATCCGCATACATCCTATATTTCCGATCCTTTAAAATTCCCACCCTTAACCGCCATCTTTAATTTCTTTCCCAACAGTCCCTAAACCTTCCACCCCCCCTCCCCTCCCCAGGCACTATTCCCTCAAAACCTCTCAGTCTGACCTGAAGAAGGCCTCGGAGTAGGCCGAAAGCTCAAATCATCTACAATTATTATTATTATTAAGTAATGTATCGGTCGTGACCGTTGCAAATGTTGAGTCGTTCGTAAAAGTTTTGGAAAACTCTTCTCTGCGTTTTTTGCATTATTCCAGCGATGTGATTGCCTCCTTAAAGAGCTCCCAAGGTCCTTGGTGCCGAACTTCGTAAATGTCAGCTTTGAGATATTCCTAAGGAAAACAAATCCCATGGGCTCTCTCAAATCCATGGAGCGAGGGGTGCAATAGAACATCCTCTCGTTAGGAGATCAGGCGGCCGGGGCATTGTTCTCTGCAGGATTTGGCGCGTGAACGATGGGTGGTTTGATCCCTTGTACCATCCTTTTTAAACCAAAAGGCTTCTCTGTGCCGTATTCCTCACTGTACTCTTCCATTCTGGGGATTAAAAAGTCCCCCAGCACCTCACAATAGTGAACATTAAGAGTTGAACCACGAGATTCAACAATTAAGGCCCAATAATGCCTATTGGTTGACACAGCGCACCAAAATGTCGATTTAGGGTGATGAAGAGGTCTTGGGTGAAGGTCGTGGTGATTGTCAATCGCCCATTAATGATAATTTTGCTTATTTAATGAGCCAGAAATGTGAATGAGCGCTTCTTTGCTAGACCACAGCGCCCTCTGTGTCGCCACCATGCTATTACTGTTCCTATGGAACTTGAACACGACATGGCCCCATTTCTCACCTAAGCACTGCATGGTCACTAATGAAAATGGCTTTGTTTCCCCCAGCTAACACCTCTACTCTCATTCCGATAATTAATCTCCGTGCTATTCAGTAATTTTTTCAACTTGGGGGGGCTATTCCAACTCACCCCTAATTATTTTGACCACTGGAATGATTTAGCAAGGCGTTTATCTATGATTATCTACATAGCTGAAGCTGTATATTAATTTATAATCATAGATCAAACAATTTTCTGTTTATTTTGTCCCTGGGATTCAATGGAAATAGAACATAATTATAATGTACTCTTTTCTAGAGCTGATTTGGCCGTTGTTTACCAAAAAATAGTTTGCACACTTGATATACCAATTGTTTCAATAATATTTAGTGGATATGTTGGTAGGTTATTTATTAAAGTATTCATAACACTAATATTTTAACTATAGGTGCATATAGATGTTGAAATAATCAATAATTAAGAGAATTTTGCAAGTAATATTGACTTTTTTGTGAAATTCATTATCGTATTGTCATTTAAAGGTGATTCTTGCAATAGTTTTGCATTTAATTTCAATTACAGTGCTTTAATTTTCATAGGATTATAGTAGGAAAATTATTGAATATCTTCAAAGTAGTAAACCGTCAGTATTTGTCTCATAAACGGTTTTTTGATGTCTTGAGAACGCGGGTTCTATTTAAATGTCTATTTCTTTATCAAATTCTTTCAATAGCATCAAGGTTTGATTTTCCATTCTTTGGATTCTCAATCTTGCGGTATTGTTCGCCCGTCCTCCCATTTTGAACCACAACTCTGGATTTAAAATTACATATTCCGTAAGAATTTAAACTTCCATATGTACATATGTTGGTTAATTAATGCATTTTTTGGTTAATTAATACAATAGTTGGTTAATTGATACAAGTGTTGGTTAATTTATCCATTTTTTGGTTAATTTGTACAATTTTTGGTTAATTTATACTCTTGTTGGTTAATCAATACAAATGTTAATTAATTAATACAATTGTTGGTTAATCAATACAATTGTTGGTTAATATATACAAATGTTATTGGTTAATACAATTATTGGTTAATATTTTCAATTGTTGGTTAATTTATACTCTTGTTGGTTAATTTGTACAATTGTTGGTTAATTAATACAATTAATTGTTGGTTAATTTGTACAATTGTTGGTTATTCAATACAGTTTTCGGTTAATTTATTTAATTGTTGGTTAATTTATGCAATTTTTGGTTAATTTAAAACTCTTGTTGGTTAATTAATACAATTGTTGGTTATTCAATAGAATTGTTGGTTAAATTATTCAATTGTTGGTTAATCTATACAATTTTTGGTTAATATATACAATGGTTGGATAATATATGCAATTGGTGGTTAATTAACATAATTGTTGGTTAATTTCTGCAATGATTGGTTAAATTATGAAAATGTTGGTTAATTTATACTCTTGTTGGTTAATTTGTACAATTGTTGGTTAAGTAATATATTTGATGGTCAATCAATAGAATAGATAGTTGGTTATTTAATACAATTGTTGGTTAATTTATAATCTTGTTGGTTAATCAATACAGTTTTTGGTTAATTTATTTAATTTTTGGTTAATGTATGCAATTGTTGGTTAATCAATACAATTATTGGTTAATTTGTACAATTGTTGGTTAATCAATAGTATTGTTGGTTAATTTATTCAATTGTTGGTTAATATGTACAATTGTTGGATAATATATTCAATTATTGGTTAATTAACATAATTGTTGGTTAATTTCTGCAAATATCGGTTAATCAATGAAAATGTTGGTTAATCTATACTTTTGATTCCCACATGTTTCGGGTTGCGTCCGCGTACGTCGTATAAATTTCACGAAAACAGTTTTGCCGGCTTATCCTGCTGGGGCGTCCTCAGGTCAAGGATGGAAAGAAGCTCGTTGTCCCGTCTTATTGTCGGGAAAATCCAGGCGCCAATATCGGGAAAATTTCTTCGGCCAATCAGGGAACGTCCTCATATTTGCGTGGAATAATTCTTTTCCACGCACCGTGGGGTGGGATATCCGTCCTCTCTCTGTTAAAGTTGTCTGGCCTTTTATCGATTTCAATGGCCTCTCTAATTATCCTCGGGAAGTATATTTCTTCTGTCGCCATTATTTCAGCGTCATCGAACAGAATGGAGTGCACGGGTTCGCTCCAGGCGTGCTCAGCCATGGCCGTTGATGGATGGCTCTGAACTGTTTGGTCTTGGTTGATCTCTGATGTTCACTCATGCGTGTGTTTATTTAGCGCTCTGCATGTTTCACCGATGTGCCATTTGCCGCAAGAGCATGGCACTTGGTACACGCCTTCCGATGGTGACGGTGGTGAAATTTCATCCTTGGGTCCGGTTAGGGTGTCGGCTGTCTTATTTGGATCGTATTAGAGAGCTGTATCATGTTGGCGCCTGATTCTCCACTCACTGTATGGCCGTTGAAATCGTTAAAAAGGCCAGAAAACTTTAACAGAGAGAGGATGGATATCCCACCCCACGGTGCGTGGAAAAGAATCATTCCGCGCGAATGTGAGGACGTTCCCTTGATTGGCCGAAGAAATTTTCCCGATATTGGCGCCTGAATTTTCCCGACAATAAGATGGGTCAACGAGCTTCTTTCAATCCATGACCTGAGGATGCCCCAGCAGGATAAGCTGGCAAAACTGTTTTCGTGAAATTTATACGACGTACGCGGACCCAACCCGAGAATTGTGGAAATCGTCTACTCATCGCCGCGGAAACCTACGAACGAACAATTTATACTATTGTTGGTCGAACCAAATGATTATTTGTTGAATGGTATCGTTGTTTGTTGATCCAATTGTTGATTCTCCGTGTGTTGTCCCCCGTTTGGCTGTTCCACTGTGGGCCGTGAAGGGAGGCGATCCGTACGATGCCGTCTGGAATCCTGCCGGGCGTGGTCTCGCATCGGTTTGACTCGAACCGGGTGCCAGGGTGCCGCATCGTCTGGGTGATGGGCTCGGTGTGATTGTGGTATGGAGGACGGGAGGAAGTGCGGAAGGGGGGGCGGGTGGGAGGGTGCCTACAAGCAGGGCCACAACCTCTCCCCTACGGCGAAAGGGCGGCCCGCGCCGGGCTCGCCAACCAATTACTGTGATAGGAGCATGGCGGGGCACGCCCATGGCACGAAGGGGAGCCCAGAGGCTGTGGTATCCCCCCGTGCCGCATATCGCCTGCCGGGGGTGCCAGTGCCACACGGCGGCACGTTGCCCACTGATGCCCTGAGGGGCCTCGGCATGAGCGAAAGACGTGCCTCCCTTGAGCTCCGCTGCCTTGGCATGCCAGTGCGGCCCCCTGCCATGCCAAGCGGTCTGGTCATCTCTAAGGTGACCAGTGGTGCCAGCGGTTCGTCCCGGCAGGAGATACCGATCAAGGACATCTCCCGGCTCGGTTCTGAACTATACCGTCGTACTGTGGATGAGAGTAGAGGTGAGTAGACATCGGAGATAACCTTTTGACCTTTTAAGCCTCCTTAAACCGTGGTTTGTGAGCACGAGATCGGTTTGATAGGTGCGGTTGGAGATTGTGTAATAACACTAGCTCTCTGTGGTACGCGAAATCCACACTTTTGCCAGGCATCGATAATTTGTTCCCAGATCATTCATTTCCCGTGCCGCATGTGGTTTATCGGAAAGTCTGGTACTGTCCGAAAAATCTGGAATGGTTAAGGTGACTGGCAGAGGGTGTAGACAGACAAATGTCCGCTGGGATCGAACCCAGGCCCTCCGGGTAGTAGTCCACCCACTGGGATACCATACGGTATGGTACTATTATCATTAGGATTCTACCGTTACGGTTTTGGATAGATGCACGCTTAGAAATGGTACCGAAGCAATTCACTTGCTTCTCTCCTAGCAAAACAGCCGGGTGAAATCCGATACTCTAGGCCAAATAAGCCCCAAATAGGAACAGGTTTCCGAGCTGTGCGTGACTGATGACCATGTTTCCGAGCCATACATAACTATGCTCCACATCAGTGTTTTAATGAGCATTCTCTTCGAAAAACTCAACGTCCTTGTCATCTTAAAACCATCTCCCTCCTCCTTATTGTGTGAAATCATCTCTGCTCCTATTAACACAATTCTTTTCCTTACAATTGAACCTTTTTTGTAAGGCATCTAATGGGCATTCAATGAAGTCAATTATCGTAGAATTAACACATATGAGATCTGTCCAATGTAAGTACCCAAACTGAGGGTCCATATGAAAATCTTAATTATTTTGCTCTTTTAAATATAGTTAGTCTACAATCTTTAGTGGTTTTGTTGTTGTCGTCATCTCCCCTATTCTCCTTCAGAGTACTCTCCATTAATTTGTAGTAATGCTATGCCTTCTTAATTATTGTTCCATCTTCTTCTTATTCCATTCCACTAATGTTTAATAGTGAAGCACCCTTAGATGGAAGTCCTCCTTTAAGCAGCAGCAGTAGTTATATATATAGGCTCTCTTTTTATATAATATTCTATATCGTCTCTCGTTTCTTGCTCTATTATTATTATTATTGTGTCTTCAAACACATCTAATGTACACCACCCAGTTAGATATATATATGTATGTAATCCCCAATTAATCACATTTAAATGGGAATTTGGAGAAAAGTAGTCGCAAAGGGGGCGAGAGGAGATCTATAAGAATAAGAATATAAGGAGGAATGATGATCAATGGATCAACAAGGTGATTGAATATTATTAAAATGGCGACGAATTCAATCAATGCTCTCTGAATTAGTGTGCAGGTGCATTGTGTCATTATGGTCCATTGATCCGTCCATCCATCCAATAATATGTTAAGATAGTGAAATAGCAGTAGTGTGGTTGCACTGTTGATTTTCCATTCTAAATTCAGTTCACTATTCATCAGATATCGTTCTTTGGACAGTTTTAATATGACTACGATCATCGGTAAGAAGGAGGACAAGGGACCATTGCACACACGATCAATGTTGCTGTCAACGTCAACACACAGTTGGTGGATAGAAGGTCTTTTAAAGGCCTTGCATCATCGTCCGTCTTGGTGTCTTTTGTCTCGTTTGCCATCTTTCTAAGATGCTCAATCCACTTTGAAGACGGACGTATTTTCTTATTCAGAGCATTGTCACCGCATAAACAGCTGTCAGTGCATTTCTCAGTAATTTCTTGGTAACTTTTACCACCGCACTTCACCGAAATACTACGATATGTTGATTGGTTGCTCCGTGATTTCGTCAATTTCCATTTTCGATGACAAACAGTATAAATACGAAGGACAGCAGTAACTGACATAACTGTCACCATACGCACAGCTCGACGATCATCCGCCAAGCACAGACTCGGGCTCATTATTGGGTCTCGGGCAACTTGGCCCGCTATAGTTGATGGGGCTATAGTCCACGTTACAGCCACCAGATTCGTTCTCTCCCATATTTGTTGAACAGATCAGGTAGTGGGCAATTCAGTCGAGGGATTATTAACAATCCAGAGGGAAGATGTTTTGAGCCATCAGCGAAGGGAAGGGGCCATGGTTCCCCCAACAATTAGGACAATAATACCATGGTAGAGTTCCTCTCTCTCCCCTGATCCAAACAAAGCTGTTTTCATTGTTTTAAGGCAACCAAACACTTCTCAAATCAAAGTCGGAGCAAATCTTTTAGATAACAATGACCTAATTTTTGGCGTGTACAATAGAAATGTGTATTGTTCCATTTGCATTCTTAACCTTGTACGAGCATCTATATTTGCGCCAGAGCATGATTAACGCAATTTGTTGCAGGTGGCTGTGATGTTGTAGTATCTCCAAACAAGGACAAGACGTTGGCCACGCAGTCGTCGTTCAGGAGCCCAGACCACTCCCCAACGAATCGTTCTGTCGGCTGTAAGAATGGCGAAGCCCCATTGCATCATGGGAGTCCGAGGCCTGCTCCAGTGACATCTGGTGATGTTACCGCGGAAGCGAGAGGTGGGATAGTGTGTTGATTCTGTGTTTATTGTTGAAATTGGTTATTCTACTATTTAAATTTTGGTTTTGGATGGACACTGCTTACAGAACGGCACAGCGGTATATTTGCCCCGGCACATCAACACTCAATAAGAGGGCGTGTTGAAGAGTAAGGTCTATTCTCCTAGGTTTTTTTGTCATGGACAATGAAGTTCGTTCTGATCTTTGCGTACATCGTTCGAAAGTTTGAGCATTTAGCCATTTTTCTACGCAATCGCCTGGACGATCAATCCCCTTATCACATCCTTGTAACCAGATTTTTAATACCAGCATCGTACCTCTCTCCCACCACCTCGCGAAACCAAGTGACGAATGCTTCTTGCAATTCTTCCTCGTCTGACTTGAATTTCTGTCCCGCAGTGTTTCTTGAGAGTGGGAAACAAGTGGTGGTTGCTAGGGGGCTACGTTCGAGCTGTTGGGAGGGTGCTCGATGGAATATCCCAGCCGAATTGATTGGGTAGGGTGGTCGTTTGATGTGACTCGTGTGGACGTGGATTGTCATGATGCAAACAAACACTCCTCTGGTGAGCCTACCCCTTCCTTTAATATTAAATGGTTCCTTCAAAGTTTCTTTAGAGTCTCGCTGTAGCTTTTTGAGTTGACTACTGTTCCTTGTGGCATAAAATTCATCAACAGCAACATCCCTTCCTGTCCCAGAAAACAGTCGCCATAACCATTCGCCCTGACTTCTCTGTCTTTGAACCTTTTGGGCTTCGGTGAGGTTGGGTGAGGCCATTGTTTCGACTGTTCCTTCTTTTCCGGGGTATAGTGATTTGCCGATCTTTCTTCTCCAATCACTATTGAATCCAGAAATCAAACGAGGAAGAAGTGCTAGAGGCAATCGTCAGTTGGCTTCACAACGGGTTGGGAGAGGGGTACGGAGAAAGGTAGTATGGGAATCTGTCAAGAAAAGGATATCGGGACGTAGGAGAAGATAGCTTAGGTCCAGGCATACTCAACGATGAAATAGAAAGGGCATTAAGGGAGATGAAAGCAAATAAGGCCATGTGGGGGTGGACAAGAATCCTGTAGAACTGTTGAAATGTTTAGGAAAATGCGGGAAGAAGGCCCTATATGGACTGATTCGTAGTATCTATGAGGAAGGAATCTGGCCGGAAGATTTTGTGAGATCGGTGTTAGTTCCTATTCCAAAAAAGGCAAAGGCTATATAATGTGAGGATTACAGAACAATAAGTTTGATATCCTACCCCCTACCTTAAGTTATCCTCAGGATCATCAACAAAAGGATAGAGAGTAAGGCAAATGATTACTTAGGGGATGATCACTTTGGGTTTAGGAAGGGAAGAGGTACGCGTGATGCCATTGCAGTAATGAGATCACTAATGGAAAAAGGAATAGAGAATACAATCAGGATGTGTTTGCCTGTTTCGCATGATAAATGAAAAAGGGTTTGATAGAGTTAATTTGGGAAAAATTAATGCGTGTATTGCAGAAAATAGGAATAGATTGGAGGGACAGGCAACTGATCCGCAACCTGTACATGCCTAGAGAGTAAGGCAAATGATTACTTAGGGGATGATCAGTTAGGGTTTAGGAAAGGAAGAGGTACGCGTGATGCCATTGCAGTAATGAGATCACTAGTCGAAAGAGGAATATAGAATACAATCAGGATGTGTTTGCCTGTTTCGTAGATTTCGAAAATTGGGAAAAATTAATGCGTGTATTGCAGAGAATAGGAATGGATTGGAGGGACAGGAGACTGATCCGCAACCTGTGCATGTCTCAGACTGCTCAGGTGCGAGTGGGGAACGGAGAATTCGGATGGGCAGTGTTAGGAAGAGGGGTAAGGCATGGCGTGTACATTATCACCGGTGCTGTTCAACGTATATGTGGAGGAAATGATTAAAAGAGGCATTATGGGAAGAACTGGAGGTGGGAATGAAAGTCTGAGGGGGGAATTCATGTAAAATCGGTTAGGTTTGATTGAATGTCTCGGACTGCTGTCAGATGAATGAAGCAGTCGTCAGTTGGGCTTGCGATGCGGTGGGAGAAAGGTACGACCCTGGTACTAAAAAGATTGTTACAGTGATGCAAAAAGTTATTGATCGTCAAGGCAAATATGTAGAACAATAGCTAAATGCTCAAACTTTTCAATGATTTCTGCAAAGTTTAGAATAAACTTGATATTCCACAAAAGAATAGATAGGAGACCTTACATTTCAATGTGCCCTCGTACTATGTGCAATGAATTACATCCGTATATCTCCGTAATTTCCCAGTGGAAAACATTACTCAAAGAGGACATCTACTTTTGCGTACGGACATGTACTGCTGTGTTTAATATTCCTCGTGGTATTTTCTCCGCAGGAAGCCAAAGGGACATTAGTGCCACAGAAGATCGACGGAGGAGGGCCGGGTCAAAGGTCATGGCACATGAACCCCGGAATGAGCCGAGACAGACAAAGGAGGGTGGCATCCTGGGCCAGATGCTGGGTCACAGCATCCTCAGCAATGGCGAGATAACCTTGACCCCAAGAGGTCAACCTCTGGAGAAGAAGGCTGTCCTGGAAGCCGTCAACCTGATGGAACGCAGTGCCGCTCCAGCCGAATCCAGTGGTGCCAACATCTCTGTCGGCATGAGGTCAACCAAGGGCGTTGAGCTCAACAACCCCCTCACGGGCAACCGCAACAGCAACGGCATAAGAGGAGGAAGGGACAACATCACCATTGAGCCCATTTTGGATGTGAACCAAAGCAATATCGGCATGCGGCACGAACAGTACACTGGCCAAGAGGCAGAGGTCCGAGTTGAGGACAGCTTTGCAAGCCGGTACCCACTCCTGCGTGAGGGTCTATCGAAACCGTGTTTGCGACGCCGTGGTCGGCCTCCCAAAACCGTGCCTCAGCCAATGGGGAAGCCAAGACGATACGCCGAGGTGAGGCCTGCAGAATATGCCACATACCAAGCAGTGCAGCCACAAGTCCCCCCTGGTATTAATCTACCGGAGGGGACAGTGGTCAATCCATTGGTACCGCAGCCATACCGGAAGACAATGTCTGTTGATGAGGTCCTAACCTACTACGGATCAATGCAGGAGAGGAAGGCTGGCGGTAGTGGTGAGCCGGAAGGGCAAAGACCACGGCACAGGGGGGAGACTTCAATGGGTGCCAAACCAGAGACTTCAATGCCCGCAATGCAGAACTCTTCTCTGGCACAGATAGAGAGCTTGGTGCAGAGCCAGGTCCCTAGCGGCACAGGGTTTTACCCCAACAGCCCTGCTAGCATGCCGCGATATCCATATGTGCCGAACAGTCCAACCGGTATCCCTGTGGCAACGGGATATTCATCTCCGCCTGGGTCATATGCCAATCAGCAGATGATGTTGCAGGATACCAGCTACTACGGCATGCGGTACAGAGGGAGGGGTAGGCCTAGGGGGAGGGCAAGGGCAAGGGGTCGGCCCCGGGGAAATAGTGGCATTTACTATCATAGTTCCGAGCGGGAGATACTGCCCAAACCGGACTATATGCCACGGCAGGCGGAAGACGTTGAGGAGATTGTGGTGGAAGTTGACTTTAAACCGGAATGGGAGGATGATAGGGATGCGGAATGTGGCAAGGAAGACTCTCTATCAGAAGCGCAGAAGCTTGTGCCGAATTGGATCTCGGTTGTGCCGGCGAAGATGTCAC
The DNA here is from genome assembly GCA_037158775.1 of Hetaerina titia. Lineage (NCBI taxonomy): Eukaryota > Metazoa > Arthropoda > Insecta > Odonata > Calopterygidae > Hetaerina > Hetaerina titia. Next base: position 1,854,050 of record JAVFHJ010000013.1, on the reverse strand, counting down.
AAGGGCGAAGATCTGGCACGCAGAAGGATTGCGATGGGGATGCACAAAGGGTATCAAGCAGCATGCCGTGTGCCACAGAGGTGACCAATTGGGGGAACAGGGAATCGGCACATGATTTGGTACAACAGCAGAATTTGGCACAGGAGAAAATGGAAGTTCAACCCAGTTCCGAGACGGTTGTGAGGCAATCAAGGCAGAGTGCCACATTGCCGATGCCTACCGCAGAACCGAAGCATGTGGATGATGATGCGGTTGATCCGGAGAATGCTGAGGATTGCGTGCAAAGGTACTGATTTAAATTTTAGACCTTTGCGTGCCTGTTTGGGCACAAAGATATTGTGTTAATTCGTCCTTTAGTTAAAAGATCAATTATCTATCTTCTGTTGTGCAAACAATGCCCTTAATTTTTACATAGGCGAATGCATTACCCCCTCTATCCATTCGAATGAACAATCACCGCTACTTCTGTTGTAATCCTGCCTCACTCTCTTCTCTTCCTATCCCTTCACACACAACTTCACACAATCTGTCATTTGGCGATTGTTTTTCCCCATCAATCCTAGAACCCCTACCCCATTCTGTTGTGACTCCAAACAAAACCCAATCCAGCAACTTACTCCATGCATCAGGTCCCTCTTCATATCTCTATTTGTACTTCTTTCCTCCCGTCATCCCCTATCTATTAGACATCCCTATCCCCTATTTACCTATCCCTACTCACGTCTCCTCTCCCATTAACATTCTCCCCCCTATTACAGTCTTCTTCAAATATCCCACTACTATTGCCAATCAACACGCCCTTCATCCATTTCCTATCTGCCTCCAATAGGATTTCTCCCAGCAAACCCCTCTCCTCCCCTATCACCATCCCCAGTACTACACTTCCTCATTTGTAATATTCCTTCTTTCGGTCCATTTCACATCCTCCTTACATTCTTCACAACACACCCACTTATATATCTGCAATAGCCTCCAATCTACGCTTCCTATCCTCCTGCTTCAGCGACCACGTTTCCATAGCCACACATAACTACACTCCATATCTAAGTTTTCTTAAAAGTCTTGTCTTAACCTCTCCCTACTTAACGTCCCCATCATCATCAACTCCCTCCTCCTTATTGTGTGAAAGCCTCTTTAACCTAATAGCACAATTCTTCTCCTTACGTCCCCAATACTACTTTGACCGTATTGGTCCAAAACACTTCCGAGATATGTAAACTGTTCTACCTGCTCTATTCTTTCCCCTATCCTATCTCAATGTTTAGCTTAGCCTTTCTCTTTCTTGGATTAAACCACCATAACCTATGTTTTATTAATATTGATTCTCATCCCATGTCTATCGCACTTAACCTCGAATTCACTCAGCAATGCTTGCAACCCCTTATTGGCGGTCTGAGCAGCAAATGCTTGGTCATTCCAATCAAACCTAACCGATTTTAAATGAGTTCCCCTCCGACTTTCATTCCTACCTCTCCAGTTCTTCCCATGCCTCTTTCGAGGAATGTCCGGTGTTCAAATCCCGGATTAGGAAATATTTTTACATTTGTGATCTGCTCAAATTCGCCTTCCCCACCTTTCCTGTGTTCGTCTTTTATGTGTTTTCCTACCCCCTTTCCTTATATCTATTTCTATGCATGAATGAATACTATAATATATATTTCATTTATATATGTATAATATATATATACAGACATGCCAACTCTCCCGATTTAAGCGGGAGACTCCCGATTTTTCCTTCTTACGTTCTTGATGAACTGTTCAAATTGTGTACTTAGCTTAACATGTTAATAAAGTGTGACATTCATTAAAAATTGGCAAAGTGTCATAAAGGGATTAAGGTGCCATGCAAATATTGTGGTAATTAAAAGTGATTACTTCGTGATACACTTCTAAAAATCTCCCGATTTTTCATTTTTGAAAGTTGGCATGTCCTCCCGATTTTTCATTTTTGAAAGTTGGCATGTCTGTATATATAAACTATAAACGCAGTAATCAACCCGAAGGTCGGTTCAGTAGGTGATGGTAGAGCTCACCTTTGTACTAAGCCCGATGGCGTGTGAATATTCACACATCAGGGTAGGGGGGCCAGTTCCTTTCCCTGTGCCGGTTATGGTTTCCCAGGAAGATCTGGTACCCTGCTAATAATCAACTAGCTTGGGTGGAGCTGCAGGTGCAAACAGAGTGCCTTGCCCGGGAATCGAACCTGGGACCCTCTCTAGTCAGTAGTCCAACGCTCTACCCCCTGGACCACTGTGACCCATATATAAAAAACCATAAACACAGTAATCAACCCGAAGGTCGGTTTAGTAGGTGATGGTAGAGCTCACCCATGTACCAAGCCCGACGGCGTGTGAATATTCACACATCAGGGTAGGGGGGCCAGTTCCTTTCCCTGTGCCGGTTGTGGTTTCCCAGAAAGATCTGGTACCCGAGAAATCAACTAGCTTGGGTGGAGCTGCAGGTGCCCAAAGTGGCTTGCCCGGGAATCGAACCCGGGACCCTCCGGTCAGTAGTCCAACGCTCTACCCACTAGACCACCGCGACCCGCTTGACCCATATATACATATATATAAATAAATAAATAAATAAATAAATATATATATATATAAACATAAAATATATATATGTATAATATATATAAAACTTTTGGACGGCACAATAGAACACAGAATAAAACAGATAACATGTAAAAGGACACTCACACTGTAGATGATTTGAGCTTTCGGCCTACTCTGAGGTCTTCTTCAGGTCAGACTGACCTGAAGACCTGAAGAAGGCCTCGGAGTAGGCCGAAAGCTTAAATCATCTACAGTGTGAGTGTCCTTTTACGTGTTATCTGTTTTATTCTGTGTTCTATTGTGCCGTCCAAAAGTTATATTGCTCTCATGAGTACTTCCGCATCATCGATATATATATATATATATATATATATATATATATATATATATATATATATATATATATATATATATAAACACATATATTTTCATATACATAATGTGAGTGTCCTTCCTTTATGTTTCTGTGTGCTAAATATTTTGTATATATGTACATATTTTTACATATATGTATTAATGTATTAATTATTGCCAAATGAAGCAGATATTCTTTTATACAAATCTACAGAAGCAATTTTCACCTCCCCACATTGTAATTCCCACCAGAAAACCTTGACAATACGATTTTGTATTTGTGAACCTATTCTGACTCTTCCTCAACTCTTTTCGGTTTCCGGTCAGCAGGGCGCCTGAAGGTGAACCGGTTCCTTCAGGTACCGAAATGCCGGTTGAGATCAAGGTAGAGTCTGACTCTGACGTAGAGAATTTGAGTGAGGCATCGGCAGATATCGTGAATGAATCGGGAGATGTCGGCACGATGGAGGTCTCATCTCCCAATGACCCTGTGCCAGAGACCAAGACAGAGTTCACTGGGTTGAATAAGGATTCGGCACCACCCAATGGCGACAAAGCTTCGGCAGAGAAGGAAGGTATGTGTGGCCATGGGAACACTTGTTTCTCCTTGCTCTTATGTGGGTTGAAAGTAAAGAGTATTGGGATGTCTCTGGACAGAAATAGATTTATAACTCCATGTCCAATAAATTCATAAACCGAGGGACCATATTAAAA